>JAJMYO010000238.1:6615-48763 GCA_023087385.1 Diplodia sapinea | reverse complement strand
AGAAAAAAAGGAAAGAAAAAAAGGAAAGGAATAAAACCAAAGAAAAATAAAACAAAGCACTCACACCAATGTACAGCGGGCTCGTCGACGAAAAGGCGCCGACGCCGTAGCCCAGGATGACGCGGCCGCCGATGATGTATGCGTGACTGTGGTCCGTCGCCAGCTGCAGGATAACGCCAACAATGATAGTCAGGGCGCCGATGAGGAAGACGCCCTTGCGGCCGAGGAAGTCGTTCATCGGGGCGGCCGTCAGCGATCCCACCAGCTCGCCGACGTTGATCATCGAGGTCATGATCGATAGGTCGGACGCCTTGATCTCGTAGCCGCCGCTGCCGTCGGCTTTGGGCGTGCCGAAGTGTTTGACGAAGACATCCATGGCGCTGACACCGGTGAAGTACACGCCTAGAGTCCACGGGCATGAGCTCCGGCGTGAGCAGGCGTTTCTACCCGTCCCAGTGCTTATCTCCCCGAACAAAGAAGCCTCTCACGTACCATCGTAGCCGTACAAGCAAGCCCCGAGGGCTGCGAAGGCACAGAAAAGCCACGCGTAGGGGTGTTCGATGCGGAGACCCATGGCGCTGGAAACGCTGAGGCGAGCGAAGGGGGAAGGTGGTACAACAAAGGAAGCGCAGGAGCCAAGCAGCAGCGGCACGAGGCGACGACGTTGCTGTGTCTTCGGCCACTGCAGTTATATCGAAACAGCCGGTGGGCGGATCTGGGGAAAGCTGGAGAAGTCCGTGGTGCGGTGCTAGGGGTTCCTAGGTTCCTTAGTGCTCCTGGCGGTGCAGCCGAGAGAGCTGGAACCCACTCTGCTAGCCGTCGGCCGGCTGGTGCCAAGCGCGGGTGGCAGAAGTTCCCACCACACGGCCGGCCGGCCGCCAGCCCCGGCAAGCCATCAACTGCCGAGCTGGCCGTGGCTTATATCACTAACGCCCAAAACCACCTACTGTAGTACATCCGCCGTCGGCCTCGTCCTCTGCAAAGCGAGCCATGCCTTCTCTAATTGCCCGCTCGCAGCACCATGCCGCTGTCTCTCGCAACTACAGCAGGCCGTCCGACACCCAGGCCGCCGCCGACGCCATTCCCTTTCTCGTCGACGGCACCTACCACCTCTTCCATCTGGCCACACCCCCCAACACCATCCACCATCCTCCCAGGCTCCGTTCCTCATGGCACCGCCTACGTTCCAAAGACCTGTTGAGTTGGGCCCGCGACGAGAGCCCTGCCCTCCGTCCAGGCAAGCCCGGCGACGCTCCCGACGCCGACGGTGCTTGGACCGGCTCCGCTGTCGAGGGGCCCGACGGCAACATGCACATCTTCTACACCGGCTACAACCTCTCTGCCGGCGGCAAGCAGGTCATCCTGCATGCCACCTCCCCGGACAAGCACGGCTCCGCCTTCACTCAGCCCCTCGCTCCCATCACCATCACTTCGCCCACCCAGGACTCCGTCTTCGAAGACATCGACTTCCGCGACCCCTACGTCTTCTTCAACCCCAGCGAGAACCGCTACTGGATGCTCGTTGCCACCCGCCTTGCTGCTGGGCCCTACTGGACACGCGGCTGCATCGCCCTCCTTACTTCAGACGACCTCGACCACTGGACCGCCGAGCCCCAACCCCTCTACGCCCCCAACGACCTCTTCTGCCCTGAGTGCCCGGAGCTCTTCTCCCTGCCCAACGGCAACTGGTACCTGGTCTACTCGCGCTTCTCCTCGCCGAACGCCGGGACCGTGTACAAGGTGGCTTCCTCGCCCAGGGGTCCCTTCCGCACGCCTCGGGCCGCATCGGGCGGCAGACTTGATGCTCGGCGCTGGTATGCCGCCAAGTCGTGTCCGAAGGCGGGCGACCCGTCCAAGCGCATCTACTTTGGCTGGATAGCCGACCGCTACCACGGCGATGGCAAGTGGCTCTGGGGCGGCGACATGGGTACGCCCAGGGAGGTCTCTGCGAACGAAGATGGGTCCCTCGTGCTCGAACCGAGCCGGGAAGCTCTTAACGCCGCCTTCGAGAAGGCCGCCGAATTGGATCCCGCCAGCTTACCGCCGGTCCTGGAACTTTCGTCCGTGGGGGAAACTTCAGCACACTTCCTGCCGGTGCGCCACGTAACGGACCCGGTCGACTACCTTTTCCAGTTCAATATCGCCTCCCACGACGCGGCCTCCTTTGGACTTCTGCTCCGGGTCGATGAGGCTATGAAGGGGCACCGTTTGCGGTTTGAGCCGACGGCGTCAAATCGTTTCGACGTTGTCTTGCTGTCGGATGATCCGCCCCTTGACGACTTCTGGGCCGACCAGTACAAGCAGTACCTCCCCAGAGAAGTCGATGGTCCCGAGATCGCTCGCCACAACAGCATAGCGGTCGATGGATCCGTCACTGTGGTTGTGCAGACCAACGTCCTGGAGGTATTTGTCGGCGGCAGGTCGATAAGCTATCGCCTACCCAACCGCTCTCCGGTAGAGTCCAGTGATGTGCATGCGAAGACGGACGGTGAAACAAATGGTACAGTAGAGAGTGTGAGACAAGAGACTAAAGAGCTGGGTATCTTTGTAGAAGATGGTGCCATCAAGTTGACTGATGTTTCTTTGCGCCTGTCGGAACAGTTGTAGATAGCGGTCCCAATCAAACGGAGCTAATGGCAGATCCTAGGGAACACCTTGCAGCAAATGACGAACCACGCGATGAATGCTCCAAGGGGAGATCATAGTATGAGGTCAAGGCACGAAAGTGCTTTAAAGAACACGAAGATCCCTTGAAGACTATGTTCCAACCTTTGCATCTCGCGGATGTTTCGCTGGTCGTCAGTTGTTTGTCAAATGCCGTCTAAATGTTTATTACTGCATCTGCGCAGCAGGTGCATTGTTACTCAAATAATCAAAGGCACCCAAGTGCATTTGACCTTGGTATTCCCAGTCGTTGATTTCAGAGATTCCAAAACCAAATCCGTTGACTCCTGCCTCAAAGGTTTGCTGGGGGGTCTCGGCCATTTCAGTCGACGGACCGTCCACAGCAATAACCAGAGCATGTTCGAGCCCACGCAAGATTGCTCCTTCGAGTCGGTTGACCGCGTATCTGATGGGCTCGTTGGATTTACTCATCGTGCGGAGTGTCCAGATGTACGAGTTGAGTGTCTCACGCCAGTGATCCCGCTCGGACGGTGTGAGTGAGGTCACGAGTAATAGGGTGGTAAAGGACCCAATAACAGAAAAAAGGTAAGGCGAAACTGAAGAGTTAGCCGTTAGACAAGACTGTCATCCGCAAGATTGTACCCTCAGCGTACCAAAATACCAAAAAGCGTCCAAATGCTCCGGACGCAGCAAGGCGACTAAAGCTGTGGCTTTCATTGCGGTGTCATAACCGTATTGACGGATGGCGTTCAACACTTGTATGTCCAAGCATAGAGGAGCAAGCGCCGTTGACCTGAGGAGCCGGCGCAACAGGAGAGTTGTAACGCCAAAATATGCAAGGTGTAGATATCCTGTGAAGAATCAGTATCGGGGAGGCGATCGACATCGAGAGAAAAACATCGATGGATGTTGGGGGAAGACGCGGACCTGGCTAGACTACTCGGCCTACAGATACTGGAAGTACCTGCCCATGCAGAGGTAGTCTAGACGGCTTAACTAAAGCATTGGTGTAGTTGCTTTGGGGCTTGTGGCGGTTTGCTAACCTTCTGTAGTTATGCAGAAGTATTTCTGGAAGTGGCCATCCATTTCACGAAAATCCACAGAGGAAACAAACTTACCATTTGGGCAAAGCTGTCGTGGAGGCAAAGAGTCCATGTGTAATGAGCGCGGTATAGACCTGTACCAGGCGGCCAGCGATTCTATAACGGGCTGTGCTTTCGTGTACAAGTCGACTGTGTCCTGATTGACACAGCCTTTGACGGAATAGAATCTTCCCAAGACAACATCGAGTATTTTCGATAGCCGTACCATGTGAAGGAACTGTTCCTGGCCAGCTTTAACGGCCGCTCCGGCAGGATCATCCGAGTCTGCCTCACAGTCCCCGAAGTCGGCTGAATCAAGGTCTCTTACGCCCCACTCATCGTCAGTGATGTGGCTCGGTCGACCATAAGCGCAGGCTGTCCATTTGTCTTGCATGTATAAGGCCCAGCTAAGGCGTTTGCGTAGTGCGCGCTCCCAGTCCGGAATTGCCCAGCCGGAAGCATCAAGGTGGAGACCGCAAGCCTCGCCGATTGCTAATGCCTGAGAGGCCAAGCCCCAGCCGAAAGTGTGGTCGGGATTTAATGGATCTTCGGGCTTGCACTGCAAGAGCAGAAGAATAGACTCAATTGAAGACAACCGCGGGCGATGGTATGAATTCTGGATGGCGTGTAAGGTAAGTCGCCTCAGAGTTGAGAGATCCGGCGGAGGGTGCGTCGAGAGTAAGGGGTCAAAATGCCACCAGTTGATTGCGTTTAGATAGACGGCGCCTAAGAGGGCGCTTGGGACGAAGCGGTAGGATCTTGAGTACTGATCCGCAAAGCCCTTTTGGTGCAGAATGGGGTAGGATGGCTGGACAACACGCCAGAACAGACGGACAAGGCGCTCTCCAAAGGGCTTGACGCATGCCTCGATGGCGTCTACTTCCTGGTGGGTAGCGGAATAGCCGGCAGCCTTCTCATCGCTGACCTGCAACTGGATCAGTCAGGTGGCTCGAGTGACAGCCCGATGGACACACGATATGGAAACAGAGCGGATACTCTACGCCTTGGTCCCGCTCAAGAACGCGACGAATGGCGTGGGTGGAAAGGCGGAACTCGTGATGCACCGGATCGTAGGGGCGGTGACGCTGCAGTCAAACTCAGCAACGGTTAGAGAGTCGAGGGGTCGGGAAGGCGGACCATGAGGATGGGCTCCATGTCACTTCCCAAGCCGTACAGCTCGGCGAAGCGCGTCGAGTGCAAGCCCAGTGACTCTTCGCCTTTGGCACGCTCTGCCTCGCTGACCGTCTCACCATTGCGCTGGCGTTCGCGGGCAGCCTCGAGGGCGGCGGCGGAAGCTTCGCCAGAGCTCAGCACATCGGAGGGTAGCTCTTCGTTGGTGCGTACGCTAGGGAGCTGCGGCAAGCTAGGAGCAGACCTCGGGATGTCGCCGGATCCGGGCGATAGGTGCGCAACCTCGCTGGAGGGCGGATGGCGGGTGGCGGCGTCGACGGTGGAGGTGGAGGCGGCGGTGCTGGAAGGGCGGCGAGGGAGCGGGCGCTCGGGAGGAGACTCCTCGTAGGTGCACTTGGTCTGCCGGTACAGACACACGGTGCACTCGCCAGAAGAGCCAGACTCGACAATACAGCGGGTCTTGCGGCGGCGGCACGGGTCGCAGGGCCGATTGCTGCGCTGGCCGCGGCGGCGCTTGCGCGACTCAGCGCTGGACTCGGGCTCGGCCATGATGTGGGACGGACGGGGACATCGGGAGTCGCTGTTGGAAGTTAAAGGGTGGGTTCCGAGTTGGGCGGCTGCTGTCGCCCCGTCACGTGGGACGCTCGCGCCTTCCTGCTCCCCAGTTGCCCTCGCTGCCCCACGCTCCGGCCCCCGCCTGTGCAGCGGAGACGTCCGGCGACGCTCAGTAGCTCCCGCCCTGGCGACGCCGCCTGTCATGCCCCAAAACATGCATGAATGCCGCCTCCCGTCGCAACCGTCTTCCCGCCCGAGCAGCCCCCCGCCCTGGCTACCCGCCTCCGCTAGCGATGCGACTGTGCCATTGTGCTGCACCCCATTGCATCATCCGACGATGGCTTCCTGTTTGCCAGGGCCCCGCCTTGCTACAAAGGCCATCTTGACGCTCGTCTTGACGGCCGCTGCAGTTCTGCTGTGGTGCGCCTCTCCGTCCGCTGCTCTTGTCAATTCCATCATGCCTCGTTGGGATCTGCAGGCCGTCCTGGGCGCGGCTGCGGCAGTCTCGGTGGCTGCCCAGCGCGTCGTCGATCTGTCCGGCCCCGGCTGGACGCTATCCAATCCTTCGTTGAACATCTCCGTGCCTGCCCAACTGCCATCGCAGGCTCATCTTGATCTGTTTGCGGCCCAAGTTATAGGAGACCCGTATTACGCACTTAACGACTTCAATCTGCGCTGGGTTGCTCGGGCCAACTGGACTTACACGTCACCTCCCCTTACCTCTCTGTTGTACGTCTTGACTGCTTCGTAAACCCCCAGTCGATTTCCTTTCTCCCGTCGTCTATTGATGCTGAGCGCTGGGGCGGCTTACGTCCAGGGCGTGCTGGCAGCTACCCTCAGGTCAGCCATTGATTCTTGCTTGGGGTCAATCCTTGGAATCGAGGCCCTCAGACGCCCGAAGCCTCAGCTGCCAACGACGCCAGCCCTCCATCTTTTTATATATTGTCGTTGTCGCTCAGTTGCGGAGTCGTTGGTTACGTCATCGGCAACGACTTCCGTTGCGTCATATCTGCCCCTTCACTGGCTTGTTGCACCAATCAAGAACCAGACATGTTTTCGATAATTCGCCCATTGGAACCCGCGAAAAATCGGCTGGCCATCCCGCGGGGCATTACAGATCGCTATTGTAGAATCGTGAAAGCGCTAATTTTCGAAACAGGAACTCCAGTGCCTCGTCGACTTTCTTGCGCTTCGACGGTCTCGACACCTTCACCAGTATTGAGCTCTGTGGGGAGCACGTGGCAGCTACCAACAACCAATTCCGCCAGTATTATTTCGAGGTCACCGAGATCCTGAAAAACTGCCCTGTTGCCCCAGTTCTTAGCATCAATTTCGGAAGTGCCCCGACGATTGCGGATGAAATAGCTGCTGAGCCGGGACAAGAAACTTGGCCGTATGGCGTCGAAGGACTTTTCGAGTTTCCGAACCGGCAGTTCATTCGAAAGGAGCAAAGTGACTTTGGTTGGGATTGGGTAAACTCATCCTTGCTCCATGCTGAATGTCGTTATGCTGATTCTTCTAGGGTCCTGCCTTCGCTCCAGCCGGTCCATGGCAGCCTGCTTTCGTCGTAGAACTTGGCCCAGACGATATTCACGTACGAAACACATTAGTAGACATTTACAGACTGGGCCAGTTGAACAACCTGCCACCCGACCAGTCCCAGCCATGGGTGCTGAATGCTAGCGTCGATGTTCTCGGTCAGATTCCCTCTGGAGCTGCGTTGCGCTTTATACTTCGAGATGTGGAAAACACCACCGTGACCTCCGGCGTTTTGCAAAACGTTACGATTGGCGATGATGTCATCACTGGAAGTACCTTGATAGCATCTGACACGGTCGAGCTTTGGTGGCCATCTGGGCTTGGCGCTCAGACGCTTTATGATCTCGAGATCACGGTCAGCAGTGCTACAAACACCTCACTCGCAACAGTCCACAAGCGAACTGGATTCAGAACCATTGTTTTGAACGAATCACCAATATCAGATGAACAGCTGGCCAAAGGAATTGCTCCAGGAAACAATTGGCACTTCGAAGTCAACGGTCATGAATTCTACGCAAAAGGCTCCAACTTCATCCCTCCGGACGCATTCTGGGTCCGCGTTACAGAAGAGCGCATCAGACAGCTCTTTCGGGCTGTTGTTGGCGGCAACCAGAACATGCTGCGGGTTTGGTCCTCTGGAGCTTACTCACCAGACTTCATGCTCGATCTAGCTGATGAAATGGGCATTCTCTGCTGGCAAGAGGCAGAATTCGGGGATGCCCTCTACCCAGTGAATGAAGAGTTCCTCGACAACGTGCGTGCAGAGTTTACGTATCAGGTTCGACGCGCCAACCACCACCCTTCCCTTGCAATGTGGGCCGGTGGCAATGAGTTGGAAAACTTGGAGCTCCCAACGGCTGAAGAGGCATCTCCTGAAGATTTCCCGCGCTTATTGGCTGAATACGAGACCCTGTTTCTTGACACGCTTGTACCAATCGTATTTGGAAATAGTAGGAGCATTTCCTACGCGCCGTCCTCCACCACCAATGGCTGGTTGTACCTCAACCACAGCGCCCCCAAGCCGATGATCGAAAGGTACGAGAGCACTACGGAGGGTAACATCTACGGAGATACCGACTATTACAACTACGACTCCGCCTTCGCCTTCAATTACAGTTCTTACCCTGTGGGCCGTTTCTCCAACGAGTTTGGCTATCATTCAATGCCATCTCTCCAAACCTGGCGTCAAGCTGTCGACGAAGAAGACCTCTGGTTCAACTCATCCGTAATTCAGCTCCGAAACCATCATTACCCACCAGGAGGGTTGAACATCACCAACTTTGCGAATACCACGAAGGGCATGGGTGAGATGACCATAGCAGCACAGAGATGGTACCCAGTCCCCAACAAGGAAAACTCCATCGCCAACTTCTCTGCGTGGTGTCATACTACGCAGATATTCCAAGCAGACTTCTACAAAAGCCAGATCATGTTCTATCGCCGTGGAAGTGGCATGCCGGAGCGCCAACTTGGCTCTCTGTACTGGCAGCTAGAAGATATCTGGCAGGCACCGACCTGGGCAGGCATCGAGTATGATGGACGCTGGAAGGTGCTGCACTACGTCGCCAAAGACGTCTACCAAAACGTCATCATCACACCATTCTGGAATATTACTACTGGAGACCTTGAAGTCTACGTCACTTCCGATCTCTGGGAAACTGCCACCGGCACCGCGAACTTCACTTGGGTGAACTATGCGGGCGAACTCCTCAACGTCAGCACGCCAACGTCCGCGGTTGTCGAAGTGGGGGCTATCAACACAACCCGCGTCCTCAGTGCAAACACGAACGACATCCTATCCGGAATCGATCCCACCGACGTACTGCTTGTGCTCGACGTCGATGTTGAAGGGTCACTGCCCAACACCAACACAACGCAGACCTTCGCGCATCGCAACTGGTGGCACGCAAGCACTCTTGCCGAAGCGAGTCTGGTCGATCCGAAGGTATCGGTTACCCATTCGGGAGACGCGGGTACCGGGACCTTCATCGTCACAGCCGAGAAAGGTGTAGCAGCTTGGGTGTGGCTAGATTATCCCGCAAATGCGGTGGTATTTTTCGATGAGAACGCCTTCTGGCTACTTCCCGGAGAGAACAAAGAAGTTGGATATACAGTGCAGAAGGATGACACGGGCGGTGCGTGGGTAGATGGGGTGACAGTGAGAAGCTTGTGGGACAACACTCCACCTTGAGCTTTGACCTGGACAATTCGCAGCATCGACGTAGTTTTGTCCGTGGAAACGTCTCTGCGATACTAGTACTGTGTATGCCGTTCTGTAGCAGCAGCTCGGAACGGAGGGAATAGGCCCGACGCTTTCATGACAGCTGGCTTTGGCGGAGAAAGAAAACGACTGTGGATAAATGTCACTCAAAACCTCACGCAGTATATACACACTCATTCAAGGACACCAATGCTCAACAAACATTTGCGGTCGTACTGAAAAAGGCAGCGCAACTATCAAGGACGGCGATGGCAGGTTTGAGGAATGGCATGGACTGCAGCGCACGGGGATCGTTGCAGCCACCCACATGCGCGGATTCTACCCGTTCGTTGGGCGGGGCGGGGGCGGGAACGAGCGAGCGAATGCTCGAGCTTATCGAGATCTGCCACTACAAAATTCTCTGTGGGAAGGAGGAGGACCAGGACCGGCCATTAAACCACAAGCATCCCAATTCCTCTGCCGCCGAGTCAGAGCACGCGCATGCCCTCTGCAGCCTGCCCCACAGAGACGACAATGTGTTCCGAAAGATTCCTCGTAGACGTTTGATGCTGCGGGGAATACTCCGTGCGGCGAGCTCATTGCCCGTTGGGGGCACAGACACTTATCCGGGATCTTGGATATGAGATGACCTTGGCAGATGTAGCTAGGGCTATGACGTATGCGGGGTCTTCAGAAACAATGGCCACCCGACCCACGCAGCGGCGCTGCGCGGGCTCTTACCCGATTGGGTAACGCATTCATTTGTTTTTGTGATAGCAATTTGACAGGCAACATTGCCTTTTTTCCCTTTTTGGGAATACGCAATGTGTTCTATGTGCGAGAAAGCAAAAGCCCTGGGGTATCATGTCGCCAATCCATGCCGCAAATCGTGCTCTATTTTGCTTTCCATGACGTTCAACCGCGTCCTCTCCCTCTCGGGCCGCCCCGGCCGATGCCGCTCGCAGTCCGTCTACCGGAGGGTCCTCTGCCTACACCTCTCTGCCCACCAACACCGACGTAGCCCCCAGGGGTGGTCCGACCAGTACTAGCGGAATTGGCCGAACCTCTTCCCCGCAATCCACCCCTCCGCCCCTTTGTGCTCGCAGCGCTGCTTGGCCGGCTGGCGGCTTCGGCCCTCTTGCGCTCATCGTCTTCAGCCCTGCGAGCAGCTGCTTCACGGCGTGCTTGCTCCTCGCGCTCGCGGCGCTCCATTGCCTGCCGCTGTGCAATTGTATCTGCCTCGATCTCTGCCAGATCTTGGGTAGCACCTTGCCAATTGGGATCGAGAATGAGACGTTGGTTGTGCTCGGTTGCGGAGAGGATCCTGGTCCACGTTTGCAACAGCGTGGAAGCGGAATTGACGGTACGGTTGACGGTCTGCGAGAGGGAGGTGTCGGTAAATAGGTGCAATGAGATAGCATGTGAACGAGACTGACCTGCATGTTGTTTTTGGCCTTCTCCAGACTCTCAATGACATTTTCAATGACCTTGTTTACGCCCCGCACCTGATCTAACTCGCGCCGCAGAGCCTCATCGCGGGCCTCCTCGGAGGTGTAGCGCGATTCGGCACGCTGAGGCCGCGATCTGCCAGGCGAGGCAGAGGGCGATGCACCGGCGTCTTCGCGAGGAGGCTGCCTTGCGGGAACAGGCGAGTCGAAATCGATCTCGGGATCGGAGAGCTGCAGGTCGTCGGCAGAAGGAGAGGCCATCAGGGGCAGTGGGGTGGAGCCAGATGGCGCAGGGCGGACTGTGCTTGCTGCAGTGTGTGCTGTTCCTCGCTGCCTGGGCCGGGCGGTGCTGGCGATATGGCTGGTCGGTTGCGCGTTGTTGACTGTTTTCGACTTACACGTACGCGTGGGGACCGGCCGTGCGCGGGCTTGGCGCGCCCATGGCGGCCAAATTGGCGCGTCCAGCCTCACGCGCACCGCCCAGCCACTTTGTCCCGGTGACGAGCCGCGACCTCAGCCCTGGCACCTCCCTCCTCACTTCACCACCACCACCCGCCCTTGCCGCAACACCACCACCTTCATCCTCGCCCTGGCCCCCGCGCCTGCTTGATCGCACAAGAACCCCGGACGCCCGCCCAATTGCTAGTGTCCCGCCGAGCGCCTGCTCTGTTCTCACTCACCACACCCATCCCGCTCCCGCTGCGCGTCGCCGCATTCGTCTAAATTCCGCCCGCACCCCATCCGACGACCCTGCAACACCATTGTTATCCACCGACCACCATGGCTTCCACGCCTCCGCCGCCGGAGCGCATCCACACGCCTCCTGCGCCGTACCTTGGATCTCGCTACGATGATTGGGAACCCTACTCGCCGCCGCGTCGCTCCAGCCGCGTCGCTGCACAGCGTTCGAGACATGCCATCAGCCAGGTGCCGCAAGGACTGGACGTTTCCAAGAAGCGCCCGGCACCCCGCTCCGCTCGCGCCTTCACTCCGGTCGGAACCAGCGATATGCTGGCGCCTGCCTCTAGCTTCGCGACCTCGCCACCGGCCTCACCTTCCTCATCACCTCAGAAGCGTCCCAGTGCCAAGAAAAGCGCACACAGAGTCGTGTTCGATGACCACGTTCTGAACTCCGACACCGACTCGGACCCATTCGTCACTAGCTCCAGGGATTCTCTGGCTGGTGTTCTTCCGACTCCCTCCAAGACCCCCAGCAAGAAGGATAAGGCGAGGCCTTTTTCTGCGTTTGCACAGACCGCGCGCATCCTCTTTCACGATCGCCCCGCCAACATCGATGACGCCATGCCGTCTCCTCGCAAGAACCGCAAGAACAAAAAGCACACCACCTTCACTTTGCCCAGCTTCATGGACGAGTGTGACGATGGTGCTCACGAGAAGATCGAGATCTACACTGACTTCCGTGAGCGCGTTCCAAGCTTTGACGAAGAGGAGGACAACCCTTTCATCACCAAGAAGCCCGACGAGAATGATGCACCTCTTGCGGGCCCGAGCGTCTCACCTCGCGCTGCCAAGCGCCACCTGTCCAAGGAGGACGAAGACATGGATCGTAGGGCCCGCAACGGCGAAGGCTTTGTTTCAGTTTTGTAAGTCGTGTTACCCACCCTACAAATGTACGAGCTAATGATTTGAAGCCGCGGAAAGAAGATTTTCACCGAATTCAAAGAGGGCTCTGATGACAGTGGTTCAGACTCCGATGGTCTAGTTAGCAGCCCTACTCGCCGCGCTGTCGGCTCGCGCGCTGTTAGCTCGACGGCCCACCGTCGCGTGACTCGTTCCTCCATCCAGCCGCGCCTTCTCTTCCCTACCGAGGAGCAGAAGCGTGCTCGCGAGAGTGCTGCTGCTAAGGCTGCCGAAGAAGAATCTACCGACGTCGATGCTTCAGTTCAACTCGCCACTCCTCGCAAGCGTGCTCACAAGGCTCGTGCTCCGCGCTCTGTTCCTGCCGAAGTGAGGGACGTCACGCCCGAGCCTGATCCAGAGAGCACAGCCAAGACAGCTGCGAACACTACTACGCCCGCTACGCAACGCTTCTTCGAACCAGTCACGCCTCCGCCGTCTCGGACCACGCGCGCATCGGCAAAGAAGGATGCGAACGTTGAACTACCAGAGGACCCCATCGATAATGAGGCTGGTCCGTCTGACTCCGCACCAAACGGCCATCAGGAGTCGAAGCCACCCCTGTTCGCGCCAATGACAAAGCCAACTAAGCGCAGCCCCTTCGACCAATGGCGTCGTACCAAGGTGGGAGCTCGATCGGTGTCGGGAACGAAGAGAGAAGGCGAGTCGCTTGAAGCTGCAAGTGTGAAGAGAACGAGGAGTTCGGCACGTGCTGCAACCCCTTCTACCGGTTGAAGTCTAGATGATGGGGACGAGCGAGGATTAGAATAAGGCGAGTTCGAGCGTATCGTCACCGCGCCACAAGCTTTGCATAGGAGACCGTTCCAAGGCACAATTCCACTTCAACAATTCTTTGAGCATCTCGACGCCACGACATGGCAGCACGCTTTGGGGTATGGTCGCCTCTGCCGAACTTGATCGGTCCTACGAATGAGGGGATGTGTTTTAGACACGATGGTCGCCCACGCGTCACCGGCGCGTTGGTTCGCCTCATCTCGCGCTAATTTCTCGACGAAACTTCCCGCCTTTAGACGTGCTTGTCCTTATGATGGGACTTCCAATTTCGATTCTTCTGCTTTTGCACAGCACGGCACTGCACTGGCATTCATCTCGACTGCTTTGAGGATCTCCTTAATACCCCTTGCCTCCTCCATCCCTTGGATCCTATTTCTTTCTTCTTGTGCTACGGGGGAAATTTCAATTGCTTTCGACCGACAAAGCCGCACATTTAGAGCACTGGTCTCGAGTCTTGAATCTTGGTGTACAGCACCGATTACCTTGGTACCGTCTTGCTTCCTACAGAGGTTTTGGACACGAAAAGGCTGGTTGGTTCATCTTTGATGTGCGGCTCCAATTGGTCTCCTCACGAAATTTCTAGCCCGCAATTCATTCCTCTGGCACACTACTTTAGCGGTTCGTTCTTCTCTTTGCTTTTTCTTTCTGTGTGTTCGATTCCCCCAACCAGATCGATCGAGCCTTCCGAGGAGTTTTTATTATTGAGTGGGATCGGAAAGATTTCTTCTTGTCTTGCTCGAAACGAGGCAAAAGTCTGTCCTTTACGAATTCTTATCCTTCGGCCAAGGTGATGAATGAAAGTGGGACATAAATGGGTTAGACGATCAGAAGTAGCGAACCGCGCAGAGCGTTGCCACGGGTTCTTTCTTCTTTTTTTCTTTCTGGAAGGAAGGCAGGATGGCAACGATGAAGTCGTCAAATTGAGATGGAGGCGGCAGTGAATAGGGATATAGAAAAAAAAAATGAAACTAGTTGAGAGACAGAGCCTGAGAGAATTAAAATGGTGTTGACTTGACTTAAAGGATGTGAAGTTCGCTACAATTGACTGCGCAAGCGTAGAACTATCAACGTCTAAATGTAGACTTTATAACTGTTTACGTGTGAATATGGCAACGTCGCTAAGAAGAGTAATTATAGAAGGCTACCCCTAATATGCTGTATTGATGAGGCAGGCCTACTACCATTGCACTTGTGCTGGAGTGAATTGTCAATTGATTTCCAAGCATGATTGCTATTGCATACTGGTCCTATCGCTATGGTAATGCACATTTGCACACCGCTGCCGCTCGATACATATGCACACTTTGGTACCCCTCTTTGCATCGTCATCCCCCCTTTCCTGTTCCTCCGCGGAGCTGACAGGTCGTAGACCTCTATCCGAAAAGCTTCGTTATCGACATGCCGAAATCCAAAATAAGGATTAGTGTTAGTACTGCACAGGACAAATCACCGAGCACTGAGGTAAAACAGGCAGACAGAACAGAAACCCGAGACATAACACAACTCGCAGCCGAGAAAAAAAAAAAAAAAAAGGAAGCAATCACTCGTTCACGCATGTGAGCACCAACGCATCGAGGTATCCAGAAAAGAGCAATGCCGAAAACAAAAATGAAACCGAGAGTATCTTGGAGAACAGCCACAATTGCCGCCTGCGCCTGTTTCCGACCCGAAGAATCTACAACCTAAGCTGTTATGGGATGACTCTTATGGAATGATAGTGCCGCCTGCGCCTGTGAAGTGCCGGAAGAGAGCATGAGGGTTCGTAAACGGGAAGTACGAGAACCGTGGTCCCGGGGACGTGCTCAGACATTTCTTGCCTATTGTAGAACACATGTAATTGTTTGAGGAAGACATTGTAGGAATGCCGCGGACCTTACAAGGGCTCGGGAGATCGTGTCTCGTTAAGGTGTAGGAACACTTGGTCGGAAGCTGATAGGATGCTGAGACGCAACCATGGAGAATGACCAAATGACGGGTGTCCGGACGCTGGCCGGTCTGCTTTCACTTCTTGCTTCTGCCGCTTTGCGGCTCATCACCAGAAGTATACGCCGTCTCGGACTCTGCTCGACTATCACACCCATCTCTGCTTTCGACTGGGTCTGGTCTGTCGTCTTGCCCGTGTTGTTTGTTCCGGTTGGCCGGCAAATATGCTTTTCCATCCTGCTCGCCGTACGTTGGTCTTGGAGAGATCAAGCTCAAATCCCCAGGGGTTCCTTCTTCTAGCTCGTCCATCTCTTCATCACTGGCACCCACACTGCTTATCTTGAGTTTCTTTGCCAACTTAGCATGCAGGTTGCTGCAACATTTATCGCCTCCATCATCGCCTTGGCCATCCAGCTGCTCCAGTAGACTGACCGTGCCCGTCAAGTCTTGGTGGACATCATCAATCAGAGAGTCCGAGCTGTTTATCGAGTTCTTCGCGGTACTCTCTGTCCTTCTCGAAGTCTGCTTCGTCCACAAGTCCACGTATTTCCCACCCTGCTGCAAAAGCTCTTCCTGAGTTCCTCGTTCTATGATCTTGCCGTTTTCGAGAACAAGGATCAAGTCTGCATCCATGATGGTGGAAAGACGATGGGCGACCACAAATGTCGTCCGGCCTTTGCTGAGCTTTCGGAAAGCTTCTTGGATCTGTATCTCTGTGGCTGAATCCACGGCGGAGGTTGCTTCATCGAGGAGAACCAGCTGCGGGTTTTTGAGAAGGACGCGAGCAATGGCGACGCGCTGCAACTCTCCTCCAGAGAGCTTGACACCCCGCTCGCCAACCTTGGATTTGTATCCATCTGGGAAGCTAACAATCTTGTCATGTACGGCGGCAGCGCGGCAGGCTGTATACACTTCCTCGTCGGAAGCATCTAGGCGTGCATAACGAATATTCTCCATGATGGACATGTTGAACATTGACGGGTCTTGCGGGACGACGCCAACCACCTCACGCAAACTGTCAAGCGTGACGTTGCGGAGATCCTGTCCGTCGATCCTGATACTGCCGCTTGTCACGTCATAGAACCGAAGAAGTAGCTTCAAGACTGTGGATTTGCCACTGCCCGTCTCGCCGACAAGTGCTATTGTCTGTCCAGGTTTGGCCTCGAAACTAATCCCATCCAGTGTTGGTTTGCGTGGGTCGTAAGCGAAACCGACCTCGTCATATTCCACGTGGCCTCCTGCCACTTTGAGATCAGGAGCGTTGGGTCTTTCGGTGATGCTGCTCTTGGTGAGGAATAGTTGGAGCATCCGTTCGGCATCGATGAGATCAGACGACAGTCGGCTATATGAGTGAGCGAGGTTCGAAAGCGGGTAAGACAGAGTTCCCCAGTATTGCACGAGGGTGACGAAGCTTCCAACGCTGGCAGTACCCTGAGAAATGCGATATGCAGCAATAAGACTGGCGGCCAGAAGACCTGTGGACGTGATCAAGGCCTGAGTCGCGAAGATCAGATTGTATGTGAAGCTGTACTTGACGAAAGAATCACTGTGTTCATGCACAGCATCGTTGAGCCGCATCTGCTCATACGCCCCACGGTTGAAGTAAGCCACTGTTTGCCAATTGCTCACCGATTCGTACATGATCGAGTTCTCCTTCATGTACTTGTCAATGAAGACCCTGCGTCGTTCTCTATTGTAGGCGGTGAGTCGTATTGTGGAGTACAGGTAGGTAACGGCAAGAGCCACCACAGTTAGGGCCAGATACTCGTCGAAAAGATTGGAAAGGTAGACAAAAGCGGCGACGAGATCCATGATGAGAGGAATGGTTTCGAAGAAGATGTATTCCAAAATAGCCGTGATCGAGTGACCCTGCTCAACAGCCTTTAACAGCTCTCCTGAGTTCTTCTCCGTATGGAAATTCATCGAAAGGCCCATGACGTGCTTGAAAGCAGCTTTGGTGAGTTGTGCGGAGGAAAACTGCTCCACAACTGTTGAGAGCATCGAGAAGATGCTGTCAATGCCGACTCTGGAATTCAGCAGCTGTAGGCCAATCCAGATGAGGATTGCTCGAAGGGGAATTCGCCCTGTGTCCCAGTCTTCTGCTAGCTGATTGGTTATGATGCCCACTTGCCGCGGAATGAGCACGTTGAAAACTCGCTCCGTCAGTGTGCAGAGAACCATGACAAACAGGTAAAGCTGGATCTTTCGGTTTCGCGAAGGCCAAATGATGGGAAAGAGGATGAAGAAGCTTTTGAGGTAGGCCCACCAGCCGCCGGCGTCCAGCAGGCGCTGGCGCTGGCGCTCTTTGACTTCCTTCTCGTCATCCTCGCTCTCCGAACCACCTTCTTTCGCATCCTCTGCGATGGACCCGTACGTTATGCTGGGCTGGCTCTCGGCAGGAGAGGCCGTGAGTAGTGACTGGCGTTCTTCGTCGGGACTCTGCTCTTTCTCGTCCTTTGGGGGCACCAAGAGGGCGACGCCGACAAGGGCCAATAGGGCAAAACCGACCAAGCGGGCGATCATAACAGCGCATTGAGCGCCGGTAAAGCGATCCGGATCGGGGTAAACAGAGACAGAGAGCGCACACATGGCAATCTCCATGGTCAGGCCGAGGACCCAAGAAGCGACGTAAGGCGTCCACCGGGGAGACTCCGAGTCTGCCAGGATCAGGGTCGTGATGCCCCAGAGCAGGACGGAGGAAACGGCGAAGACAACGCTGTCCTGGGGGGCCCACCAACCGCGGTCGACGAGGGAACGAGTAACAAAGAGCGCGAGCTCACTCGCATAGGTGAAGATGAGGAGCCACGAGAGGTAGACGGCCGCTTTCCGCCATGGTTTCTGGGCTGGCCGCGGCTTTGGGGGGAGGCGGAAGGCGACCTCAAGAGTGACGCCGACGCAGAAGCATAGGGCGATTAACGCGGGAGTGGATTGATGGAGCAGGCGCAGGGCGCGCGGGCTATGGGAGAGCGCGTCCATGGTGCGGTGGGCACTAGAGGCGAGTGAGCTTCGCATCAAGCAGGGCGTAGTGACTTGAGAGGTCGCAGGGCGCGGGGAGGCTTGGGAGGGCCAGGCGCGGGGAGGAGGGAGGGTTTTGTGGTGTCGTGGCTTGAAAAGCTGGTTGCGACGGCCGCTGGTTGCGCCGGTGAAGACAAACTTGCTTAATTGGGCATCTTACCTCGAGGTCGCGGCTGCCAATTTTCTTCGTGCGTTGTGCCTCCGTCTTCCTAGGCTCGCCACCACCGCGATGCAGCAGGCGCAGGCGCATGCACGAGGAAGCTGCCCGGATCCACCCCGCCCAGCTCGTCGGACTCGCCGCTCAGCTGGATGCGGCTGCGCGGACGGCTGGGAGAGCGCTGGAGCCTTGTGCGCCAGTCGGGTCTGCAGTGCACATGTTAAGAGTCACTGGGGGGCAGCGCTGGCGGACAGAGCCTCGGGCGGCAGATGGGGGCAGAACAGTCGCACGTCCGCAGGATTGGAGAGCCGGGCAGTGCGGTCAACAGATTCGCCCAATGCAGAGTTTATAGGCAATTTCCTCGTTGGCCCGCCCGGCTGACTCATCCGCAAGCGCGCGGCGATCGAGTGCGGCCAAGGGAGCGGGCCCGTGATGGAGAAAGCGACGAAGGATGGGCATGGGACATGGTGCAGCAGCCTGTGCCCGACTTGCAGCTCACCGCTGTGCTCTCCGCATCGCCTGCAGGCCCACGCCACATCCCCGAACCAGCCCGTCATGCTCACCGTGCCTGCCTGCGCCCCGCCAGCGTTTGCCTCGGCCACCGCGCGCCACGCGGTGCGGACTCCGCGCCTTCACTACGCCAACGCCAACGCCAACGCCTTGCGCCTTGCGCCAGGCGCCCTCTCACCGCCCGAGCCATATATCAGCCGCAGCCGGTGCCCAACGAAAAGAAGGACCATGGAACCATCCTTGAGCCGCAGCTGTCCCTGTAGGGCTGACGGACCCACACGTCTACCTACACGCGTTCGCCGCTGCCTGCACCGGGTCTGATTTGCCGCCTTCGCCCGACGACGTGTCTGGCTGATAGGCCGGTTTTCGTAGCGGCTGAGCCACGAGAGGTCATGCGACTTGCCCTCCTTCGCCCGCAAGGAGCGGGCGTGAGTAGCACTGTCAGACTCCATCTTCACCTATGCAAGTGCCACCGCGCTTCCTTCAGTGGTACTCGCAAACATCTGAAGAACCGAGCTTCTGGGGCCTCCGACGTCACGCACGTGGCCGCCCCGCTTGCCGTTGCACGGCCAAGCTTCCGGGTTGAGAATTGCTTGCATGGAGGCCGCGATCCGTTGCATGCTCACTGCCGCGTCTCCGGTCCCCATCCTCCCAACCCGTGCTGCGGACTCTGATAATTTGCAGGCGCGGAAGCACGTGTTCCTGCTGCAGAGGGCCTTGCATACAGCAATCAAACCAGAGGCCAACTGGCTGCAGCATGCACCGTTGGCTGACTCCAGGGTGCAGCTGTCATGATGCGTTTGGTCCCACCACTGAATTGGGTAGCTGGATATCAGCGACACTATGCCACTGCCGGCCGATCGCTGGCGCTGGATTGGATGGTGCTGCCACCGATCCGGCTGCAAGCGTTTATTGCAGAGCAAGCCCATGCAGCCTGCAGGAACACGCAGGGAGCCGTTGCGCGCGCTCTAGAAAGCCGGCTTGCCCCAGGATATGCCTGCAGGGTGTGGGTCCATTCCCGCCGTCAATCTCTGCCAGTGGGAAACCTCCCAGGCCGAGCCATCTCCCGTGCAAAATGCGAAGCCGTGGCTCCATGCTCACCTGTCGAGGCGCGCATTGCGGAGCGTCTTCGCGATCATGCGATTGGCAAAGGTTTTTGCTCGCGTTGTGGCTGAACCATGGCCCAAAGCGGAAGGTGGGTGACGGACTTCAGTTTGAGCAGAGTGCGCGGAGCTTCTCGTTGTGCAACAGGCGATGCGGATCTCAGCACGATCGCCCATTGCTATTGGCGCGCCCGCCGGCGATGCGAGGCGGAAAGGGTCAACAAGCCGTTGGGGCGGGATGACAGCGAGCGCGGCGACTCGGCGGCGGGGCAAGGCGGGGCAGCTGAGGAAGCGAGCTCGTGAGCATCACCGCAACCATTTGATGTCACCCAATTGCTTCGACGGCCCAGCTCCACCCAAATCTCTCCACAACCTGTGCCCCGCGGCTCCCCGTCCCTCCACAAACCCAGCCTTTGTCGCCTTTATATGATTGCGTCACCCTCGACGTCCGTCAGTCGCACCACTACCCCGCCGACGCCATGGAGGTTCCAACCGCAAGCTCGCTGAAGGACATCTATCCCGAAGATGCCGTTTCCGTCCAACAGAAGCGCTGGGAGCATCTCCTGGCCTCGTTCAAGGACAACTACGGCAAGCAGGCCGATTTTGTGTCGCGTAGCCCCGGCCGCGTGAACATCATTGGCGAGGTACGTGCCAGCAAGCCGTCGTGGTCCCACCAGCACCGGATCATATGAGCTGACAGGCGTAGCACATTGACTACTCGCTCTACGAGGTCCTGCCCATGGCTGTGACCGCCGACGTCCTCATCGCTGTCGCTGTCCGTCCCGCATCCGAGGCCCCGCGAGTCCGCATCGCCAATGTCAACCCGGAGAAATTCCCTACACGCGAGTTCGAGATCCCCGCGCAGGGAGAGCTTCAGATCGACGCATCTGCACATGAATGGACAAATTACTTCAAGTCCGGCCTGCGTGGTGCGGCTAAACTTTTGGCGAAGAAGACGGGGAAGACTGACTTCGCATCGGTGGGCATGGACATCCTGCTCGATGGCACTGTTCCGGCTGGCGGTGGTCTGTCCAGCAGCGCCGCGTTCGTATGCGCTAGTGCTCTCGCAGTCATGCGGGCAAACGGAGAGGAGAAAGTCGACCAAACGGAGCTTACTGAGCTGGCCATTGTTTCGGAGCGTGCCGTTGGTGTCAACTCTGGCGGGTAAGTGTCCACTCTCCAAAGGCTGGGACGCCACTAACGGTCACTGTAGCATGGACCAGTCTGCCTCTGTCTTCTCTCAGCGTGGGAGCGCCCTCTATGTCTCTTTCAAACCCAAGCTCTCCACGAGATCCGTGTCATTTCCCCACACAGATCCGGAGCTCACCTTCGTGATCGCCCAATCCTTCGTGGCTGCGGACAAGCATGTTACCGCACCGGTCTGCTACAACCTGCGCGTTGTCGAATGCACACTGGCCGCGGCATTCCTTCACGCTGCGTTCAGTCTCAAGAAGCCGCTGCCCGAGGACTCATCACCCCTGGGCATCAGCCTGCGAGGTTTCCACGACACTTACTTCGAGGAGAAGGAGGGGAAGGCGGATAACACCCAGACACCGCTGCCGGAGTTCCAGAAGCAGCTGGAGCAGCTTCTCACTCTGTGCGACAACTACCTCACCCAGGAAGATGGATATACCCGCGAGCAGATTTCCGAGATGCTCGGCGTCAGCGTCGACGAGCTCAAGCAACGCTTCGAGTCCAAGTTCTCCGTGCGTGCGGAGCGCTTCAAGCTCAAGCAGCGCGCCATGCACGTCTTCAGTGAATCCCTGCGCGTCGCTAGGTTCCTCGATCTGCTGGACAACCCGCCGGCTCCCAAGGACGGCAAGACGACTGAACTGTTGCAGCAGCTTGGCGCGCTGATGAATGAGACTCAAGAGTCGTGCCGCGACCTATACGAATGCAGCTGCCCCGAGCTCGACGAGCTCTGCGAGTTGGCCCTTAGCGCTGGGGCCGTCGGCAGTAGGTTGACGGGCGCCGGCTGGGGGGGCTGCAGCGTGCATCTCGTACCCAAGGACAAGGTCGAGAAGGTCAAGGCCAAGTGGGTGGAGCGGTACTACAGAAAAAGGTGGCCCGACATCTCGGACGAGAAGCTCGAATCCGCTATCGTCGTCAGCAAGCCCGGTTCCGGCAGCTCGGTCTTGAGGGTCGTTGGCGATAATGTTATCTGATGAGCTCTTGGACAAGGCTTGCATGCATGTATGGGCGGCATATAATTGTGGGTTTAAGTACACGTGGAAAAGACGGAGAGGCATGGACAGGGTTATGCAGAGAAGATATATATGATATTATACCCTACCCTTGTGTTCGTGCAATCATTCGGCTGTGTTGCCTGTCCTTCTGTGTCATTGGTGGCCTTATTGCTTGTGTAACTCCCAAAAAAAAAAGGTCCCAACCAACCAATGGCGCTCGGAGCGTGGACGCGAGAAGACACCTCAGTCCTCCAAGCGCCAGAGTTTTCCACAAACCTAGAGATCAGAAATACTTGCGTATAACTGTCCTGATGTCTTTGAGTTCATTGCTTCCATGAATTTTGAAAGTCGGTTCGTGCAAAAACCACGACTGGCCATTGCTATCATGCTGCCTCAGCAGGAAGACAAGAGTGCACTTCCAACTCGATGTAGAGCCGGATGGTAAGGCTGGAGCTTTGGCAAATGTCTTGTGCAGACTATTCCTGATGTGGCTGGGTACTCCTTGCGAACCCATCTTGGTCTGTGAGGATAACCACCGTGGTACTATCGTGGAGCAGCTGGGCACTGAGGAAAAGACCACCAGGGAATACGAAGATAACTTGACCTGTGTGGAGGATAGGATGGCGTAACGGAGCTCATAAAAGGGAAGAGCAGTGAAGCAAGCCGAAACCCGGTGTATCAATTAGAAGGGCGTGTATTCTAAGTAGACCAACACCAGTACGATACGATGAAAGCTTTGATCATGTAAGTAGATGAATGTATCAACGAGAATCAGCGCAGATACAGCAAGAGTTTGATTGTTTACGATTTGGTTGTCAATTATGCGCGATGAGGAAGGACTGTGGTCTGTCTGCTAGGAGGGTTCAACGGATGCTTTCAGAAAAGGATGAGGGTCCGTCCAGAGCTTGTTGGATGCGGGCTCTAGTGGCTTGAATCACTGGGAGTTTGGCCCGTTGCTGGCCTCAACATCCGTATATGACTCTTCCTCCTCAGGGTCGTCCTCGTTGAGAAGGGTGTACTCTGACACTATGCGCATCAGAGGACTACTCTTGGTGACGCTTTGACAATGCGCACAGCTGCAGGATCTTGTCGCCATCTTGTGTAGAAACTGCAAGCCAGCGAAATAAAGATGAATGATGCTGCAAAATGAGATTGTTAGTGCGTCGGTTGTAGAAAAAGGGAGGGATAGAGAGCAGGGGCAGGTAAGTCTTACAAGTTCACCAGCATGAACACCGTGCCGTATGTTCCCAAAATGATTAGCGAACCGTCGTGATACCGCCATGACTCTTTGGTCAGAGTGACCCAGCTCGCGACTAGGATTGAGAGTAGCGTAATAGCCAGCAAAACATCAGCGAAGAAGATGTTGGAGGCCGAAAGTTGCTGGATGGACGAGCCGCTGACAGCGATGCGGTCGCGGTAGAGGATAAAGAAGCCAAGGATGACAGAGCCGGCGAGCGGCAACAAGCCAAGAGCGGGGAAAGCTTTGTGAGAGGCGATTCCGTGGGCAAGGAGGAGGGGAAATGCCGGGAGAAAGGTGAAGATGGTGATGCGGCGCAGGAGGCTGGCGCTCAAAACAGAGGGGGAGGAGCCTTTAGGGAGCATATTGAGTAGACTGGTCTTTGCTGGAGGGAAATACAGAATCGTGATGATGGGATGGTAATGGTGGACATCGAGTGTACCACGACAGTCCGGCTTATAAATACCCTTGAGGCGGCTAAGCAGCAAAATTCGGCATCCTCGTGTTGATGCTCCAAGGAGCCGTCGGCTCACTCACACAGCCCCACGGTGCTGCGACATCTACGTGCACATTGCAACTGGTCGAATGTTTGTCTCTGAAGCCTCAAGGGAATATTCCCCGTCAACGGTTCGGGAAATGATGTGTGCAGTGGGAGCGTGTTCTGGGCTGTGCCGAATCCTTTGCGCGTTGCCGGTATTCCCTGATTGGTGCCCCTTGCACAGCCACCTGTTGGTGTAAGCCTGCGCTTCACGGCGATCTCCAGGCTGTACAACAGCAGTGAATATAGACCCCAAGTATGCACTAGGAATGATCTTCGTGCATATTCCCGAAATGTCAAAATGTGAAGCACAACAACGAACGGACATCCAATCCACGGACAGAACTACCACAACAGTAGGAACACAGACTACGCAAGCAGCCTCGTCAAGTGAAAGGTGCTTGTGGACTGCAGCCACTGCACAGCCGGAACCGTGAAGTCCTGGTGGAAGCACTTTCATTTGCGCAAATGTGGATATTAGTAAGTTAACCGGCTCACCCAGTCCCACCGTGTCCTCCAACGCCGATCAGAATGCGTACGCCATACATACTCCTTCCAGCGGATATCTTAGACCTTGAGCCACAGATTGAGGACGCCCTTGGCGTACTCAACGATCTCGTCGCCACCCAGCTTGCTCTCTCCATACAGGCGGTCGACGAAGCTGATGGGGACCTCGGCAACAGAGAAACCCATGGCCTTTGCCCTGACCATCATCTCCATCTGGAAAGTGTAACCCTTGCTCTCGGTGCTGGTGATGACCTTCTGCAACACCTCCTTCTTGTACAGCCTGAAGCTGCCGGTCAAATCGCTCACGCCAGGGCGCAGCAGGGTGTCGGCGAACAGGTTGGCGCCGCGGCTGACAAACTTGCGCTTGAGGTCCCAGCCGTAGACGCCGCCGTTGCCTGCGTAACGAGTGCCGGTGACAATGTCGTAGTTTTTCTCCTTCTGGACCCTGACCATCTCGGCGATGAACTTGGGGTGGTGGGAGAAGTCGGCGTCCATGATGATGACGTAGTTGCCGGTCGCGAACTGCAGGCCATGGACGTAGGCCGTTCCCAGGCCAAGCTTGCCGGCGCGCGGCTTCAGCAGAACGCGCTCGGGGCTGTAGACTTTCTGGAGCTGCTTGGCCACGTCCTGGGTGCCATCGGGGGAGCCATCGTCGACGATGACGATCTCCCAATCAAGGTTGCTGCATAAGAGTCAGGGGAACGTGCCAACAGACCGGAGGTAGGCGACAGGCGTACTTCTCGGTGAAGGTCTTGGCCAGCAGCCAAGTGATGATGGGGAGGTTGCGGCGCTCGTTGTAGGTAGGGAGGAGCACCGAGTACTTGTTCTTGGACGCCATTGTAGGAGACGGGCTGGGAAAGAGCGTAGAGGAGTCAATTGGCGGGATAGTGAGCGACTGGCAGAGCGGGGCTGGAAGGTGGTCTGGACGGCCTGCGGATAGCTTGCAGGAGCTCGGGGTTGCGAGCGCTCAAGAGGACAGCGGAGCAACCGCGGCCACGACATAAAACGGGTGTCCCCCGATCGGCATTTCACTTTCGCATCCTCCGCCCATCGTCGCATTCCCACCGTAATCTCTCGACCGGCGCGCCACGCCCATGACCGCCACAGGGTCCGCCTACGTTCTTTAACTGGTTTCTTGACCGCAAACGTCGCTGCGGCCACCGCCATCAATGTCCGCACGCCGCACCCACCACCGGCACCACCGCACGAGCTACTTTCCCTAGAGTCCGCGACGCGTTCGCGCTCCACCAAGATGCCTTTGCAGCCCGCCGCACCAACGCGTCCGCGCGAGCGACCCCGCCCCCCGAACCCTGTCGCCGTGCAGAACGAACAACAGTGGATATTCACCGAAGAAGAGCTGTTGCACACACCCTCGATCGAGGATGGCATGGCACCGGAGCAAGAGAAAGAAATGCGCTACAAGGGCATGACTTTCATATACCAGGTCGGCGCCATGTTGAAGCTGCCGCAGCTTACCCTGTCGACGGCTGGCGTGTTTCTGAACCGCTTCATCGTCCGCCGCTCTCTTGTCAGCAAGGACGGATACAAGGCGCTTCACCACTATGTACGTGCCCTTCCCAGCCTGAAAGCGCCTTTCTGATCGATTCAGCAAATCGCCGCCACATCCCTGTTCCTCGCAACGAAGGTGGAGGAGAACTGCCGTAAGATGAAAGAGCTGGTTGTTGCATGCTGCCGGGTCGCGCAGAAGAATCCGAATCTCCTCGTGGATGAACAGACAAAGGATTTCTGGCGCTGGCGCGACACCATCCTCTACAACGAAGATGTCCTGCTCGAAACCATCTGCTTCGACCTGACGATCGAGTCGCCACACAAGCTCCTGTTCGACATGTTAGTCTATCAAAATGTCGAGCACCACAAGCGGCTTCGGAACGCGGCCTGGAGCTTCATCAACGACAGCAACCTTACGCAGCTCTGCCTGCTCTTCACATCGCGAACGATAGCAGCGTCGGCACTGTACTGCGGGGCTCGTCTGTGCGAAGTGGCGTTCGAGGATGAGGATGGCAAGCCGTGGTGGGAAATCCAGCACGTCAAGCTGAGGGACATCAGGCGGGCGTGCAACTACATGGCCAACATCTACGAGAATGTCACGCCGCAGAAGGGCGGCGAGAGCATCTACGTAGGTCTACGGACCCCAGAGGACGGCGATCCCCTGTATGCGCAGACGAGGCTAAGGACATCGCAGACGCCCACGAGCCCTGCACCAAGCTCTGTCGGCATGGAGCGAACAAGCAGCGAGCAAGGCGTCAAGCGGTCGCGCGACGATATAACCAGAATAGAGAACGGAGACGGCGATGCCAATGGAAGTCGAAAGAACGAGGCCGAGACAGCGGAAGCGGTGAAGCACGAAGACAAGAAGGAGATCGGAGCCGCACGAGAGCCGGATGCAAAACGTATCAGGACAGAGGCAAACGGGGCGGCAGCGGAAGCACAGGCGTCGGCGGAGGAAGGGAAGAGAACAGCCGCGGAAGAGGACCTCAGCGAAGAAGGAGAAGTGGAGGAATAAATAGTGGCCCTGCGTGGAGACGACATCCAAACCCCCGGCCCCGGGCCCTGCTTTCAGCGCGAGGCTGAACCGCAACACCACCCACACAGATGTCGCGATAGGACAGGGGATTCCTGGGGTTAGTCAGAAGTATCAGGTGAGACATTTATATTATTGCATCAGCGCGGGCGTTAAGGTGGACACTGACAGCGGGGCGTTTGGGCCAATTTGCTGCGGAGACTCCATGGGGCGCGGCTTGGGTTTTGGAGGGAGCCCCTGGGGACATTCGAGGGCAGACGGTTAAATCAATGTACGAGTATCAACGCAGCGGCAGGAAGCCCTGAGTGCCACCATTAGGAGAGCGGTGATCTGCTGTTGGGATTTCCTCACTGCCGGCTCCCGCAGCGGCAAATGGCAGGCGCCGATCGGGAGGGAGCCGGAGCCAAACCGAGGATAGCCGTGGGCGGGCGGCGTCGCGATAAGCATACCCTGCCGTCATCGCGCTTGTGGAGCGCCGGCGCGGCATTGCACACCATGATGCCCGCCCGCCAGGCAGATTACTGACCGATTACTCTTCTCGCGGTCCCGACCAAATCTCCATAAGGCCCGATATGCGCACTTCCCCCCGGTCTGGCGCTCTTTTTTTCTCTTCTCTCTAGCATTGCTGTAGACCTCAGCCTCCGTCCATACCTGCTCTCATCTCCCAATTGCTCCGTCCTTTGCTTTTCCAAGGCCGCCACAATGGTCAAGCAAGCATCCCCCTTCTTGCGGCTCCCCACCGAGATCCGCCTCATGATTTACGAGGAGCTGCTGCTCCCGCCTGCCTCCAGCGAGCCGTGCCCTCCCAGCGCCAAATTCGTCGCCCCAGTCTACCGCAAGGACGAGGACCACCAACAGAACAACGCCTCGCACCACCTCCGCGCACCGCGCACCCTCCAAATCCGCACCCTCGACCCCGACAACACCGCCGCCGCCTCGTCCATCCTGTTCTCCCCGAAATCCGCGCGGCCGCGCTACCACATCCGCGATGCCATGCGCACCCGCACCGTAACCACGACCTACGCACTCGCCAACAACCCGGGCCTGCACCCAGCCATTTTGCGCGCGTGCCGCCAGTGCCACGCCGAAGCCGCGGAGCTGCTGTACGGCGCCTACGTCTTTGACTTCGACACGCACGTCGAGGCCGTCGTGCCCTTTCTGTCGACCCTCACGCCGCTCGCCCGCGCCCGCGTCGCACGCATGGCCCTGGTCAAGCGCGCGCTGCCGTCTGTCAAGGAGTTCGATCGGGCCGAGTGGCGCGCCGCGTGCGAGTACATGGCGCGTGAACTTGCCGTGCCCGGCTTGACGCTCTCGCTGGGTGTTGTTGCGGGCAAGCCGCCGTCGTCATCCGGCGCTGTTGGAGGGAGTGGGTGGGACGAGGTGCCCGCGCTTGCCGTCGAGCACTTCCGGCTCATCCAGCCGCGGAGCCTGGGGAGTCGCCCGTCGTCCGGCACGGCCACGCCGACGGACAACGGCGGTGGTGCGGTGGAAGATGCGAGCAAGGTGCTGAACGGAGATTTGTTGTACGGGTTAGGTCTGAAGGCAATTGCCGGCGTGGACTTCGAGTGGGTGGAGCAGCTGCTGTGGCTGAGGGGCTTGCGGGAGCTGCACGTCAAAGCCATCGTGGAGTACTGTCCGCCGCCCGTGAGCGAGACGATGGCGTTTTGGGTCAGCTTCTCGAAGAGCGTGGAGAAAGGCTTCAAGCAGTGGATTCGAGGCGTCATGTTGGTGTAGACGGACAAAGTGATGTTGTCTGGACGTTCATGTTCTTTTTTCCTCTTCTTTACCCTCCTCTTCCGCTTTCTTCTTTTTAATTTTTGTTGACATGTTTACCTGCTTGGTGTTCGCGTTTTGTGTGTCATGGTTCGGAAAAAGTCAACGATGGGGCAGGTCGTTCGGATCGTGGCGTTCAATCCTCTTTTACCTTTATATCAGTGTCAAGTTCAGGTTGCAAGGAAGTCAGTAGCGCTTACGGAGAAGTGTCTCTTAGAAGAGACGGGACATAGCTAGAGAACACTTGATATATCGTATATCCTGTGGTTATTGGTAAATAAAGTCACTTCGATGATCGACATACGACGGCACCCATGCTTTTCGCTGAAGCTCAAAGCCGCAGCATTGTTGTGCATGATTTAATCTTGAAGCTTCTATGACGACGCAAGTTTCACATATCCAAAGAATCGGACACTGTATATGGTCGCAGTGTATCGCTTTGTCATGCCTGGCTCTAGCAGTATCGTAGAACAATGAAACTCGTGAAAAGGAGAATTTGGACATCACCCCGCCGATACCGCTCCACCTACAAGGGAAAAAAAAGCAACAATCTTGGGGGAATCCAACCGAATAAAAACAACCTCTTGAAATCATTACCAAAATCATGAAAGCGACCGTCAGCTTGACCATCGCTGAAATGCAAATGCAAACATGCCAAGGCTTCGTTATATGTACGTACGCAAGGGAGAGGCACAGTATCCGAAGACACGTGGGAAGGGTATAAGTGGGCAAGAACTGCTCAGCAGTTTTGCAGATAGTTGCTGGGGACCAAGCCCAAGCGCCCAGCCTTGCTGAGAACTTCGGCTTCCCACCAGCCATCATCCTGCTCTCGGGTGATAGCAAGAACATCGCCCTTGTTGAAGCTGAGTTCTTCCGGAATCTGGGCTTGATACATGTATAACGCGCGAGCTGCAAAACTAGTCAGTACCAAAAAAAAAAAAAAAAAAAAAAAGCCTTGAGGGACGTGTCTTACAGTAATGCATGATGGGAGCCCCAGTTGAGGTGTAGCGAGCATCTGCGGCAACGCTCCTGCTGCGGACACGGCCGACCTCGCCACCGCCGCCGCCTCCTCCACCACCACCGTAGTAGCTCTGGGGACGAGCGCTGGAGCGTCCGGTTCTTTGGCTTCCACCGCCATAGCCGCCGCCGCCCTCACTAGGAGAAGGCGCGAGCACCATAGCACCTCCAGCGCTACTGGCAGGCCGTTGACTGGAGCCACCAAAGTGCGGTGCAGGAGAAGTAGCGCCCGTACGGGTACCGGGACGGCTGTATTGAGGCTGTGGTGAGGCTGCACGTTGCGCGTTGCCAGGCTCGCCTTGTCGAGAGTTCCAGCTGCCCCACTCGCGAGGCTTCACGGGGCTTGTCGACTGGGCACGAGGTCTATTGCCGCCAGCAGGAGCAGCGTACGGGTTCGGAGATGTAGCCCGGTTATTGAAGCCAGGCCGGGGGCTAGTGGCTCTCGGACCAGGAGCTGGGCTGGTTCCACGAATATCCTGACTGCCACGGGTGCTCGGACGAGAGGATCCTCCGGATGCTCGAGGGTTGAACATGTTCTGTGTCTGCTTGACGTAGTTTTGGGTTGTCTGTTGCATCTGCTTTGCAGTATGAGCAGGTTGAGGTGCGCCCAAGCGGCTCATTGGCTGCTCGTAGGAAGGCGGGGGCATTCCACGAGAAGCGTTGCTGCTAGCGAGAGGCGCAGTTCCGGATGCAGAAGGAGCTGGGGTTGCAAGTCCTGCATACCGATCGGCCGTCATGCGTACAGAAGTTTGCTTAGATGGTGCTTTCAATTCTGCCAGGGCAGCAGCGATAGGGTCTTGCTCTTCAGCTGCTGGATTAGCGGAGTCGTTCCTCTTGTCAGGAGATGCAACATCGAAGACATTCTTTCCGACATTGAGCTGGAAATTGGCCCTGGGATCAACTGGATCTGCATCCGGCTCCGGGCTGGCAGAAACTGCATCATGGCTACCAAGAATGGGCGTACGAGCTTGGCGTCCGTAAGGAGGCCTTGAGCCTTCGCGAGCATTTGGAGCTGACCATGAGTTGCGTCCGGTAGGAGTAGTACTGGCCGGCGATCCGCTTTCCTCTGCCCTACTCTTCCTCTTGAACGGGCTACCGCCTTGGAAAAAGCCACTCTTTTTCTTCAACACACCTCTCTCACGAGGTGGTACGGGCGTGGTCTCGGCAACTGGATCGTCTGTTTGCTTGATAGGGGACGCCGGGCCGCTCGCAGGATCTGCACTAGTAAAAGAAGTCGGTGCCGAGAGGTCGCTGCGAGAGTCACGGCTGTCTGGACGGGCCGGGCTCGAAATCGACGAACCTCTCTCGGAACGAGCTATGCGGCAGAACTGAGTCATACCATCCGCAGGATAGGCGTTGTGGGGTATCTGAGGGATTTCCCCGTACTGGCTTTGGTACTGCTCCTGCATGGCCTGTGCTATAGCACGTGGGTCGGTCCTGGCTGACGGGGGAGGATCAATTGGTGAGGATGCGGGGATATTTCCATCCCTATGAGCCAACTCTCTAGCCAATGGATTATTTGGATCATGGTGAGATTCGAACAGTGATGGTTGCGGCGATGCACTTCGGAAAGCTGGGTTCATTGTACGGGCAAATTGAGCGACTGTATAGTTGTTGTCCTCGGAAGTCATGGATGCATCGTCGGCGGCATCCCCTCGGCAGAAGTCGATGAACTTGGGCGGATCCGGGATCTCCTGGCCAGTGCCGCAATCGCGGATGAAGTTTGTAATGTCTTTTTCGACCTCGCAGTCTTCAAGAGAGAGGCGTATCTTTTCAAGGGACTATAGGATCCGTCAGTGTCTAGAAAGATCTCGAAGTAAACGTGTGGCTCACCGCATCATCGCTGACGCAAACCGTTGAAGCGATGTTGGCAAAAGCCCACAAGCTACTCTTCATGAAGTCGAGACGCTCTTCCTCGAAATCTTGGAAGTTCTGTGCTTCTGTTAGCCGCCGTCCATTCTGGTCTTGGAGACATACGCACATCGCACGCCTTCTTCCACTCTCGGTTCCATCGAGAAGTAGTCTCTTCCAATATCTTGACGGCCTGCTCGTACTCTTGACTGCTTCCAGATAATTGTACTTGGGTCTTTTCCAGCTTAGCCTTATTCTTCCGCTCCTCGTGGCCCATGACCATGTGTCCTTGAGCAAGGTAACCCTTGATCTTCAGACAGTCTTGCTCATACCGGTCTCTAGCCTTGTTGACCGCAGACGTCTGTTGCATCTTGACCTTCAAGAGCTTCTCGATTCCGGTCTGCACGATTTTCCTTCGCTCCTTTAGACCTCCTGTGAAAGCTGATAGTTGTTCCTCCAGCTCCGACTTCATCTGGCCTGCGATTTGCTGGTGTTGCTTGCCCATCAACTCGATCTCGGCGCGAACAACATCGAGGGACATTTTCAGAGTACCGGACTCTGACGAACCGAGCGGCTTGCGGGATAGGTTGAGGAGTTTGCGGGCATATTCCTCTTCGATGTGGGCGCGAGCTGTGAGGCGGTTAGCTGATGCAGCTGCCCGACGAGTCGGCCGACGAACCGGTGTAGAAAGACTTCAACTCATCGCCAGTGACCTTAGCACTGTGCATGCGCTCAAGGAGCGGAGTAACGCCAGCATCATCTTTACCCCAGAAGTTGTTCGCAACTAGCAACGGTAAGCAGCGATCATACCGGGGCGGACGGGGAGACCGAACACGACAGAGAGACCGACGGTGGGTCGCTCACGGTGGTCCCGGGCATGATGCCGGGATAGGATGGCGTCTAATCTGGTGTCAAGACAGGTAGGGGAAGGGTCGTGAAAAGCAGCAGTGTAAAGTTTCTGCAGGGCGTAGCTGGTAATTAACAGAGAGGCAGGGGCGCTAGGTCGGCGGCGCGTGCCTGGGTTGGTGGAGCGTTTGGCAGCAACTGCTGTTCGCGCGTCGGGCTGCCAAGGCACAACATGTGCCTACGTTCGCCGGGTAACCAGCCACTGATTATCTCACCGGCCAGACGACTTCGCGCGGGCGTTACGTATCGTGTCGTACCGTAACGCGCACGAGCCTCCATATACGTGACTCTCACGTAAGAATTCTCTTCGCTGGGATCGCGCCGCGTCTGTGAGTATGTGACTGTGCGCAGCTTGCTAACTCAAATAGTTGCTATTATCACCAGAATACAACATGAATAAGCAAAACGTCTGACCAGTGGGATGAGGGTAATCAGCCACTGACGCGCCTCGCCTCCTCCGCAGCCTCAGTCAGGCACGCACGCCCACGCTCTTCCTCGGGCTGGTGCATGGCCGGCACTTCTGGCAGTTCTAACAGGGCGGCGCGTCATGAACGTTTGCCGGCGCCGCCATCCGACAACAGCGCTCGTGGCGCGTTGCTGCAGGCCAGGCCTCGCTGCCACGACCGCCGGCACCGTGCGGCTTCGAGCGACGGTAGGGCGGCGGGAGGACGCAGCCGCTGCTCAGGGCACGGCCGCCACCTTGCACAGTGGTAGACATTACATGGCCTGGGGGCGCTGGCGGGCGTGTTTGCGCTGCTGCTGCGCTGCCGGTTGCGACTGTCGAGGCGCCGCAGACGGTTGCCGCGCACGCGACGGTGCCGGCATAGGCAGATTTGCAGATTTAGACATGAGTGAGACCGGCTGCAGTGAATATCCATTGCTCGTTTCTCACTTTCCATTGCCCATTGCGCGCGTGAGCCCTTCACATTGGTCGCTGTCGGTGCCGCACGGCCCGTTCACGTCGGGCTGTCAACCTTGAACTTCACCTTCAGTGCCTCGTCCCCCACCGACCACACCTGTCCTCCTCGCCGCCACCTCTTCTCCCTCTTGTCGCGCGTGCGCACCCGATGGAATAGCTGCCTAGATGAGCCAGCAATTCCCCTGGGGCTCTTCAAGTCAGCAACCCAGCGGACGGCGTGGCCTTACTCCCATTTCAACCGCCTTCACCTCGACACGCTCCAACTCGGCTGCCAACAGCCCCTCGCGAACCTCCTTCTCGCCCGTCAACAATCCGCCCTCCGTCGCATCGCCCGGCACCCGGCGCATCATCAGCCGCACCTCGTCCGCCTCGTCGACGTCGTCGCCCTTCTCGCCGTCGCAATCCGGATTACAGCAGCAGCACACCCCGGGCCAGCTGCTGTCCTCCGGGCGCTCAAGAACCATAGCTTCCCAGGGCGCTTCACATTTTGCTTCCTCCGCCGCGGCTTTGCCTTCCGCATCGCAAGGTGGTGGAGGTGCGCCAAGCACCAGCGGCGGAGGGAGCTCCAAAGTAGCTCGCGCGTCGCCCTCGCTCTCGCAGTCGGGCAACATCGGCTCGCCGAGCAGCACGTCCACTGCATCGGCCCCGTCTGGCCAGTCGCTCGCCAAAATCGTCATCGCACAAGTCTTCCTGCTCCTGAGCTCACTCAAGGAAGATAAGGATAAGACCAAGTGGGAACAGCAGACCGATCAGATTCGCAAGGTCAGCGAAGCCCGCAGTCGCCCCCTCCACATCCGCGCTGACATTGTCTCCCGCCACAGCTCGTCAACTCAAACGGCATGGAGGTCTTCTCAAAGTATTTCCGTCGCTTGCTCCAGAGCAATGCGCCGCAGATCTTCCCCGGCAATGTGAAGGGCGGTGACAACTCTGGCAGCTACGGGCTGCTTGTGGAAGAGATGCACAAGATCATGCGTGACCCCCAACAAGCATACAAGATTGCCGAGTCAATTGACACGACTGAGGGCGATCTCTTCAGGGACTTTGACCTGTCCACATTTATGGAGCATTTCAAGCTGGACCCGGTCGCCAAGACAACCCTAGCTTTGGCGTGCAAGACCACGTCAAAGACGGATCTGAGAACCAAGGGTGAGACCGCAGCCCCTCACCCACAACTTCCATCCCCCACTGACTTTCGTTTCCGAACTAGCCGATGCCATCCTATCCAACAATTACCAAAATTTCCTCATGACCCTCGTCAACTCACACCCGGACTCGCAAGACGACATCCCATCCAGCATCCTTGCCACCGACATCGATCGCCTGGCGCAAGATCCTCCACGCACCTGGAACGACGAGAGCAAGAACAGTCTGCTGTTTGCCATCCGCACGAAATACGACAAGCTGACCGGTATACTACCTCCGGATGTCACCGCGTCCCTGCACATGTTCGAGCTGCTTGAGAACCAGAACCCGCTCATCAGGCATGTCCAGCGTGCGGGTCCTCGCGCAACCGCGAGCTTGGACTCGTGCAAGGAAATGTTGGCTTCAGTCGAGGCCCGCGATGTGAGCTATCAGAACGTTGCCAATGCGCTTCTCTTCATGGCAATCACGCAGAATGGCCAAGCATACAATGCGACTAACTTCGTCGCTGCGTTACGGGAGCACCGTGCGGGACAACGGTTGGATTGGCAGGATGTGGTTCACTCGTTCGATCGTGAGAACCTGAAGGTCACTACGCAACAGTTTCTGGCATTATACAATGCGTTCCTACCCTTGGCTCAAGAGTACGAGAACTTTGACATACAGCTGCTATGGGGAGGATCTTGGAACCATCAGGATACCCAACTTTCTTTCGTCGTGGCATTCTTGGCTTGCTCCCCCGAGGATCTGGATGTCACTCAAGTCCCTCGCCTGCGCAAAGCTTTCACGCTGGAGCAACTCGAAGACGCCTCTGACGTGGTTAAGGAACGCGCAAAGGAAGTTGTGAAGCACCCGCTCGTCTCGCTGGATGCGACGGCAGCTCTTTTCAACATCATCTTCCAGTCACAAGAAACCTACAACATTGCTCAACGTTCACAGATTCCGCAAACTGTCATCAACCAGAACACGGACATATTCGTTGTTGCCGCATCCGCTGTACCCAAGCCATGGGTTGGTCTCCAGGAAATGGCTATGCGTCAGCTCTTCGGACCTTTCGTCGAGAAACGCGTACCGAACGTCTACAGCTTCGCACTTCACGGTCTTTGGAAGCAAGATAGCATTTGGGTTGCCGCCAGGTTCCTCGACTTCTACAATGCCAATCCTCTTTCCTTGACTACCATAATGGAGCACGCGGCGGAGCACGGTTGGATTCAAGATCTCGTTGCGTTAAACTCCGACATGAGCTTGGACCTGGCGGCTCTCGCACATAGGGAGGGTCTCTTTGACCTAGATCCATGGGCCCAGGACACTCTTAGGCAAATCCCAGTATTCCCCAGGGTTCTGGCTTCATTTCTCAACAACAAGGCCGAGACAGACTTGCAGGCTCAACGCGAGGGCGTTCCCCCTGCTAATGTGCCGTTGGCTGTCAAGACTGTTCATCCACTTCTAGGCTTTCTTCAGGGTCATCTGCCCGACGAGGAGTTGGTTTCTCTGCAGCGGATTTGCATTGGAGCGTACCCGAGGTTAATCAACTACGGCGAAGGCTTCGATGAGATAATCGACTCCAATGGTAAAGATGGTAACTCAATATCACCAGAGGCCGACAGGAAGATGCAAGAGCATTACAAGAACATGTACAGCGGCGAAAGCGATGTGCGTCATATCATCGAAGAGCTGCAGAAGTACAAGGCGTCCGAGGACCCTGCAGACCAGGACTTGTTTGCTTGCATGATTCACGGCCTTTTCGACGAGTACAACTGCTTTGGCGAGTATCCATTGGAGGCACTGGCGACCACGGCTGTCCTATTTGGCGGTATCATCCAGTACAACCTGCTCTCACGAATCCCCCTTCAGGCTGGCCTGGCTATGGTATTGGAGGCGGTCCAGGATTATCCGCCGGAGGCCTCTATGTACAAGTTTGGCCTGCAAGCGCTTCTGAACTTTTCCAACCGACTCCACGAATGGCCTAGTTTCTGCGACCGTCTTCTCCGTGTGCCAGGGCTTCAAGGCACCGAAGTCTGGAACAAGGCCGAGGAAATAGTAAGACGACAACGCTCTGGAGAGGCCAACGGTGAAACCAATGGTGACTCGCAGAATGGGATTTCCTTGACGAACGGGAGTGTGGAAGAATTTGGCCCAGAATCAGCTGTGCGTCAATTCAGCTGCTTGCACGCCGACCCTCTGCTTCGACCGGAGCTGTATGAAGATCCGGACGAGGAGGTGCAGGACAAGGTATTGTTCGTTCTCAACAACGTCTCGGAGCGCAACATTGTCGATAAGCTCAACGATCTCAAGGAGGCTCTGGAGGAAAAGCATCATCAGTGGTTCGCCAGCTATCTTGTTGAGGAACGTGCAAAGATGCAGCCGAACTTCCAGCAGTTGTACCTTGATATGCTCGCACTCTTCGGCGACCGGTTTCTTTGGGCTGAGGTTCTTCGGGAAACTTATGTTTCCGTCATTCGTATGCTCAATGCCGAGTCTACGATGAACTCGTCAACCGAGCGCACTCATCTGAAGAATCTTGGCGGTTGGCTCGGTTCTCTGACGATTGCCAGGGACAAGCCTCTCAAGTTCAAGAACATCTCTTTCAAGGATCTACTGATAGAGGGTCACGACACGCAGCGGCTGCTGATCGTCATTCCGTTCACTTGCAAGGTCCTCATCCAAGCCAGCAAGTCGACGGTCTTCAGGCCCCCAAACCCGTGGGTCATGGAGATAATTCGGTTGCTCATGGAATTGTACCACTTCGCCGAGCTCAAGCTCAATCTCAAATTCGAGATCGAGGTTCTATGCAAGGGCCTGGACCTTGACTACAAGATCATTGAGCCCTCCGACTGCATTCGGTCTAGGCCTCTCCACGAAGAAGAAATTTTGGGACAGGCCATACCGGATGGTCTTGAGGGTTTCCATGACCTGTCGCTGGTTGGCCTCAACCGCGCAAGGGCTGTGAACGACCGCTTTTCGCCCGCTGCAATCCAAGCCTCTCTGCCGGATCTTGCTTCGGCTCTTGTCTACCCGCCTGCATCCTCCAACATGGCAGCCACCAGCCGTTTGAGACAAATCTTCCACACAGCAGCACAATCTGCCATTGCAGAGATCATCGCACCGGTTGTTGAACGTTCCGTCACAATTGCCGCCATCTCCACGTCGCAGTTGGTCGCGAAGGATTTCGCCACCGAGGCTGACGAGAACAAGATGCGCGAGGCTGCGCACACCATGGTCAAGTCACTATCCGGCAGTCTTGCTCTTGTTACCTGCAAGGAGCCGTTGCGCATGAGCATCATGAACAACATCCGCATTCTGGCACGGGATCTTCCGGAGCAAGCGCTGCCTGAGGGCCTTATCCTTATGTTTGTCAATGACAATTTGGATACGGTGTGCGGCATGGTTGAGCAAGCGGCAGAACAGCAGTCTATTGCGGAAATCGACGTTCAAATCGAAGGAGGTACCCGGGCCCGCCGCTACCACCGCAACACCAACCCTCGCGAGCCCTTCAATGATCCTCCTGTCAAACACTGGGCCACGTTCATTCCAGAGCCGTACAGACAGAGTCCCGGAGGCCTCAACACAGAGCAACTAGCTATCTATGAGGACTTCGGTCGTCAGGCTCGTGGGATGTCTCAGGTCAACAACGCTTCCCAGGACAATGGGCGTCAGATGTCGGAGGTCCTGCAGGAACAGTATCCCCAGGTTCCGAACCTGCCTACTCCCGCGGAGCCTCCTGCTATCCCTCGTCCAGGTTCTCAGGCTCCTGCCCGTCTTCAGACCGCTCCGCCGATGTCTGCTACGATGCCGCAGGCTCAGCTCAATGGTTATGTCGATGCCCATACCGCCAGCGAGCGTGCATTGACTCACCTCTTGGATTTGCAGCGCACCTCGAAAGAGGCGCAAGAGGAGCACATCGAGGAGCTGGGCCCGTCCGCCCCTACCCGTGATGCGTTTGAGCAGCTGATTCACCTCGTTGAGACCTCGGGCACCACAAGGGACAACCTTTGCTTGGGTATTGCCGGACGCGTTGTCACTTACCTGTTTGCAGAGGCTGAGCGTCGTCTGGAGATCGAGGTCATGGTGCAGTTGGTCATCCAGCTGTGTCAAATTTCCGTCAACACCTCTCGACAGATTATGATGTGGCTTGCAAACATCGAGAACGAGCGTCTGCTCAATGCGCCGGTTGTCATCTGCATGGTGACCGCCGGCCTTCTTGATCTCCAGCGCGTCGATATGGCGGCATCCAAGGCCATTCAAGCTCGCAACCTGCACGCTTTAGATTTCCTCTCCCAGTTCATGGACGAAATTCTCTTGGGTGCCAGCCCTGCCGCTTTCCGCACCGACTTTTCTCGGTCGCTCGAAGCCCTGACTCAATGGCTCTCCGAAGATTCTGATCTGGAGGTTGGCAAACTGATCATGTCCAAGCTTCAAGTGCCGCAGGAACGCGTGCCGACTCCTCCCGATGCTGGTGGCAAATACCAGGTTGAGTACGTGTTTGAAGAGTGGATCCACCTTGTCCGCTATGGCCAACGTCAAGCTCCTTCGGAAAGGATGATCGCCGCCTTTATCAACCAGCTGCATGCCCGCGGTTTCCTGAAGACACAGAACGACTCTGCCCACTTTATTCGTGTCTGCGTCGAGGCTTCGGTCGATGCGTACGAGCGTGAGGAGCTTGTTCCCTTCCCTAGCCTGGACAACGCCTACATCTTCGTTGATGGCTTGGCTAAGCTCGTTGTGTCTTTGGTCGTCTACCAGAGCGAAACCGAGGGTGCTACTCTCTCCAAAAAGCCGGGGTACCTTGAGGGCATCTTGAGCTTGGTCATCATGGTGCTGATCCACCACCACCGTACCCGCGGCGAGCGTTTCAACCAGAAGGTGTTCTTCCGCCTCTTCAACTCTATCATCTGCGAGCTTCATGATGTGCGAGACCTTCTTTCCGGCCTTGAGCCGGAGTTCATGTTCGTTATGGGCAAGGCTCTCCTAGTGCTTCAACCCAAGCACCTCGCTGGCTTCTCTTTCGCCTGGCTCACCCTGGTTTCGCACCGCATGTTCATGCCTGTCATGCTCAAGTTGGCGGATGATACCAGATGGAATCTCTATGCCAGGCTGACCGAGGTCGTGCTCTCTTACGCCGGCAATCTTATGAAGCCGGTGGAGCCGAGCGTTGAAGCCCGCAACTTCTACCGTGGCGTCCTGAGGGTTCTCCTGGTGATCCACCACGACTTCCCCGAGTTCCTGGCTGAGAACCATTTCCGCTTGTGCAATGCGATCCCGATGCATTGCACGCAGCTGCGTAACCTGGTAGTGAGCGCTTATCCGTCATCCTACCCCGAGCTCCCTGATCCTTTCACTGCCGGCTTCAAGGTAGACCGTCTAGAGGACGTGAGGAAGGCCCCGGTGGTTCGTTGCGACGTTGAAGAGCCCCTCAACAAGCACGGCGTAAAGGATATTGTCGACAACCTTCTCCAATCGATAGAGCAGAGCCCGGAGGAGTTGCAGAAGCTGTGTGATGCCATCTATGGTCCACAGCGCGAGGAGACCGGGCTGGCTTTCGCTCCAGTTCTTGTTGACACCTCCCTTCTGCACTCCATCGCCCTCTACGTCGGCAGCCACGCTGTTTCTACTGCTGGCAAGGGCCCAGTGTTCAGCGCCACCTCCCCTCATGCGAAGCTTTTGGAGAACCTGGCGAAGGAGCTGCGCCCTGAAGGTCGCTATCACTTCCTTAGCGCCATGACCAACCAGCTGCGTTGGCCCAACAGCCACACTCACTGGTTCAGCTACGCAATTCTGCACCTTTTCGGTTCCAGCAGCGACCAAATTAGCCTCGACGTCAAGCAGCAGATCACGCGCGTCCTCCTTGAGCGTCTTCTGGTCCACAGGCCGCACCCTTGGGGCCTTATCATCACACTACTGGAGATCCTCAAGAACCGCGACTACCAATTCTGGGAGTTGCCGTTCGTTAAGGCGGCACCTGAGGTAAGTTCTTTCCCGTTCCTCACATGCTGATCAGCCCATGATGTTTGCTAACGAAGCTGCGAATCACTCCAGGTCGAACGCCTCTTCGGAGCCTTGTTCCAGCATATTAACCAGAGCCCGAGGGCTATCTCGTAAACGCACAGCTACGACTGGGCGAATCTATGGACGAATCATCGCGCTCTTGCCCGAAGCCGTCTAGTGATGCCAACAGCCTTCCCATCCCCCCTTCCCAAGGAGCTCAAGAAAGCGTTGACAGCTCAGACAACGGACCGTAGCTCGAAGGAGTGGGACACGTCACGAACGAAATGCTCATGTGGTATGACTTGACACACGACACCTTTCTTCTGAACAACTGGCGTCTATACAAAAGACGGGACGAGGAGCGAGTCTCCAGCCCTGTTTGATTTTCTGCTCTTAATCCTCTTTTCGGAGAGAAGGGTGGCAAGAGTCTCCCTTAACTTTTCCTTTCTTGATGCATTTTCAGTGCGCCGGGTTTGGGTAAACTAAAAAAGGGCATTTGCGTGGCGAAGGAGGGGTCTTCTTTTTTCTTTGACAGAGAAATTAATTGGCGACGGATATTGAGAACGTGGGCTAGGGGATGCAAATGCGGGAGAATTCTTTCCTATGGTGGCGGAAGGTTTTTTAGGTGCTCTTGTGGTTTTTTCTCTACACTTCTTTCTAAACAAATTCGGGGTCCTGCTTTTGTTTTGATTACATGCTTTCACCTGCGTGGATATACTCTTCTTGCTGATGTATGGCTTCACTTTTATTGCTCTTCTTCCCCGTGGACTTTCCACATCATCCTCTTGGTCATTTAATGAGCCAGCACCCAGGAGTGGCTTTTGCTTCACGTCGCCGTTTCGGGCCAGACTTTACCTACGGGGGACGACAAAAGTGTAAACAGCTTTATCCTGTTTTCCACTGAGGCGATTCTGTCTGACGCAATGGCCTTGGCCCTTTCTTCTACCTTACGGTTCTTTCCCGGGTGGGGTGTTTTCGGAGTTAGAGGGAACGGTCGGTCCTTCAGTAGATTCAACGGGGCGGACCATTAGGAGGTACATGCCTTGTTCCTTCTCATTTGTTATTCTCTTTCCTTGGGTGGTTATGTAGATGTATCCTATCCCTTCCACCTTCGCTCTCATCGCGCCTGCCGATCATTGTTGTGAAATCTGATATCCTCTTGGTGTTGCTCACCTACTTGGCTGCCAACGGGGAGGAACGGTCTATTGTAGACAGGAATGTCCCGCTTTAGCAACATATGTACCAGGTGTACTTTGAAGTAAAAAGAAAAAAAGAAAAGGACCCTGAAGATACCGTACTCGTTGCTGCTGGGAGCCATACCGTCTGCAAGTGTGCTCGCTCGATCTCCGCCCTTCGGGGAAGTAAAACAAAAGTGGCTGCTAGTGCGAGCGATTTCCCTTTCGAACTTATGGCGTCTTGACCCTGCTGTTTCACGTCCTTCCCGGTGCCCAAACCAAGGTGGCCGACAAGTAACCAAAGACAAAGATGAGGTCCGATCTTTAGTTGATTGGTTTAGCGGTAACCTAGATCTTTATTTGATTGCTTGATCTTTGCAAACAGGTAAAGATCTTTGCCTATTTGCTTGGCATATATCACGGGCCACTATCGTAAAATTCTTATAGTGTTTTGCCCCGATTAGGTAATACCCACCTACCCCCTATGGCCGCTAGCACTAGTAGCACTATAGACACTCGAAACGCTTATTAATACCAGATACACAGCCTGGGCAGCATATATACCGATGGCCATGGCCCCGGCCCTGTGGGGGGGGGGGGGGGGGGGGGGGGGGGGGGGGGGGGGGGGGGGGGGGGGGGGGGGGGGGGGGG
>JAJMYO010000237.1:19928-48950 GCA_023087385.1 Diplodia sapinea | reverse complement strand
CTATTAGTAATAAGGCCTTCGTATACGTAGTACTTAGTCGCGTTATACTTACTACGTTCCTATCCCCTTCTTATACCCACTTAAGGAAAACCCCTCGATAGGTTTCTACCTTCTTTAGTATTTAGATCCTTAGAGGTAGAGGCCCGCCGTTATACTAAGACGACTTATTCTATATACTACCGTATAAGAATATATTTAAGAAGTTCTACCTATATCGCTACCTATTTATTATATAAAACGGATATATAGGAACTAGGCCTTAGATAGTAGAAAAGGGAGATAGGGTTATACTTATCGTAGGGGCCTATATCCCGTATATTCTACGTCCGTCTACTAAAGAACCTAAATACTAGGAGTTAGTTAGTAAAGCTTATTACTATAGAATTATATTCGGTAGAGCCCTTAACCTAGAATTTTAGACTATTATAATCGTCTAATATATAGTTAAGAAGCTCTTATCTTTCCTATCTATAAGTGTTTTAATAATAGTTTAAGCGGTATATAGTTATATTACTCTATTATTACTAGATCTTCGAATATATTACGTTACCTCTCGTTACTATAATACTATAATAGTAGGCTCCTTCTACTAAGCTTTAGAGTCGCTTAGTAGGTTAAGTAGACTAAAGGGTTTACCTTAAAGAGATAAGAGAGGGATAATAATAATTAGATAGGAAAGTATTACGTAATTATACGAGATATAGTAAGCTAGTTACCTTTAAATTACTAGGGTTAAATTAGAACTTTAAGTTAACTATAAAGGGTTAAATATCTAGCTAAGAGAGTATATCTATATACTATAGGAAAGCTAGTTATAATCTAGTATACCCTTTACTAAGGGTATATTACTTAATACCGTTTATTAAGGGTATATTTATTTATACCCTTAGGTAAGGGTATAGGTAGGGCGTACGTAACTACGGCGCTTTAGGCTTCTTCTAGAATCCTAGCTTCTATTATACTAGTTAGTTAAGACGACTAACTTACTTACGTCTACTCTTCTACGCCCTCTTCCTACTTCCTAGATTCTATATCTATTACGGGACGTTAATCTAACTAGACCCTTAAGTCCCTACGGTCCTATTTCCCCTACGGGCTTTAACTACTACCTAAGGCCGCGCCCGTACGCGCTAGGTTCCTATATTCCTAAGATTCCTATACGGGATTCCTAACCGTACGGCTCTACTACCTACGAGGCTCGTTAGTCCTTACGGTACTTTCTCCCGTACGGGCTTTCTACCCTTAGGGTTATAAAGCCCTTATGCCCTAGGGTTCGTAACACCTACCGTTATAATAGCTCCCGCCTACTCGCCTCCGGAGAAGGCACGCGTAACTACCTACTCTCTCCCTCCTCCACCGCCAAAATCCTCGCCTGCTCACCATGGCCTAGAAGCTCCGCGACCTCCCTCGGCGTGCGGCCATTCGTATCCTTCTGACCACGATCCGCGCTCCTCTCCACTAGGTACCTTGCAACCGCCGGATCCGGATTACTCGCCGCATAATGTAACGGGCGACCAATTCCCCTCTCCACATCCGTAGCACACGCCCAATCCGGATCCAGCCCCGGGGCATCTATATCCGCCCCTGCCACCTCCACCAGCCACCGCACCCACTCCATCCCGCGCTTCTCCGCCGCCACATGCAGCGCCTTCGACAGATCCACGTCCGACCCGCGCTCTACCAGCATCCGCGCCACCCGGGACGGCCCTGCTCCCGCATCCGCCGGATCGTCCGGCCTGCTTATCTGCATCGCCAGTCGCAGCGCGTACCCGCAGTGGTCAATGCCTCCCGGCGGCCCGTTGGGATCCGCGCCCCGTTCCAGCAACCAAGCGATAAAGTCTACATCCGCGCGCGTAAGTATTGCCTGCGTTAGCGCGCATCCCATGTACCCGCCGAGGTAGTCGTTGATATCCCAGCCGTTATCGAGTAGGACTTGTAGCAGCGTGGTCGACCGCTTGTGTACGATTTCCTTGCGCGGAATGTAGTCGGTCGATGTGCCGGTCGCAAGAAGGTGTTGGAGGAGGTCCGCCCGGTCGTGCTCGACGGCGATGTCGGCCATCTGGCTGGCGTGTGGGGGGTTGGGGCAGGCGGCGAGGGTGGAGAGGATGGCGGGAAGGGGTGAGGTGGCGCAGGCCTGGAGGACTTGGGCTGGTGTTGTCGGAGGGGGTGGGGACGGCATTGTTGTGTGGGTTGATGGATGTCTTGTGTTGGTGCTGCTGTGGTGGTGAAACGGATAACGGCTGGGTTAAATAGATGAGGGTGGCGCGAGTGTGCGGATTGTTTGGTCTGGATGGTGCTCAACGTCACTCAATGATGGGGCAATGCGGCTGTGCATCCGGTGGGGCGTGAGAGATGCTTTTAACGAGTCGCCTGATTGATTGCGGCCCCCAACCCGAGTCCGTCCGACTGTCCGCTTAACCACACCAATTCAGCCCCCAAGTTACAGCCTCAGCAAACTTCTGGGTCGAACAAGTGTATCTCCTGGCGGGTCTCCTTCTCCAACACGCGGCCGGAGAACAACACCCGTAGCAATCTTTAGTGCTTTCTCAGGGCGGCTGGTTGCGGACCACTATCATGTACTTTTTAAATAGTATCGGCCAAGATTATAAGGATTGGTGCATTTGCAATGTTGAACGATATCACATCAACCATCCACTGCATCAGTACGAGAATACAGCTTTCCGATTTCCCACTCTAGTAATAACAGCCTCGACTCGCCAAAGCTCATTCATCCTCAACTCAACCACCAATCTCCAATTATGAAGCTCTTCGCCATTTCCACCTTCTTTCTTTCGGCCCGGCTCGCCGTTTCTGCTCCCCTTGAGCAGCACAACGACAAGAAAAAGCATGCTCCCTCAGTCAAAGACTTCAAGGACGCACTCGAAGCCAAGAACATTGGCGCCGACAAGTCGATCTTCTATACCGGTGGCGGCTGTGCCTCCAGGGCTTGTATCAACTACAGGAAAGCCCACGGCCTTACCAAGATCCAAGATGTACCCGTCCTGGGCATGTACGATCCCGGCGGCTATGAAGAGGATGCTGCGAAGAAGGCTGTTGAAAATTGGAGCAGAGCCTTCGCCGAGGTGTCCAGCGGCGTGGCCTGGGTGATGTTCAAGGACTCGAGCGCCATCGACGAGAACAGGAAATCCGTCTGGATCAAGGAAGAGTGGCCCGGGCTGAAGCAAAACGACGACGTGGAAGAAATTATCCAGATTGATGGAACCGACACGAGTAAGATCCAGCAAATCTGGCCTGTTGAGATTCGGAAGGAAAAAGGAACCTGTGCATGGCACGGTGAGGCGCCAAAGTGTGACGATGCCAGCTGTCCAGATGGAACCAAGAAGAAGGCTGAGAGCAGGTATGGCTCTGATACGAATGTTTGCACCTCGGGGAAGAAGGTCTATTGCTGCAAAGATTAGATGAGTCCATAGACGAGTCGACACAGCCTCGCTGTTATGGTCGTTCGCATGTCATGTATATACCCTATAGCTTCGGTGTATGGAACGAGTGATCAGTGCGTCCTTTCTTTACCTCGCCTAGATGCTGGAGTTCCACTCCCTTTCATGGAAGCGAAATACAGCCAGAGACTCTCACCCAAGTTGACGACGCACTGGTGACAAGCGTGATTCCCGCTGCTCAACAGTGTCAATACTCAGATCCGAACGCAGCACCGAATCTGTGGTTGCATCCCGACAAGCACCAGCCATTTCCGGCAGCACTCTAAACAGCAGCCGCACGCAGCCGAAGAAAGCACTGTACCGGCTCCCTCGCAAACTTCTGGACAGCGTCATAGCCACCCAACTCCTCCGGGGTCTTCAGCAGATGGAAATGCCAAACAATCATAGCGAACTGGATCCGCAGCGTAGCGAGGGCCAACTTTTGTCCGAAGCAGCCACGGGGCCCGAGACCAAACGGCAGCGACGGACCCGCCATAGAATCGAACGATTCGTCGCCGGTGTGCGGGTTAGCCGGGAGCCAGCGCTCGGGGCGGAAGGCGGCGATGTCGGCGTCGTTCCAGAAGCCGGAGAGAGACTTGCCGCCGGACTGGCGGGCACCGGGGCTGCGGGTCGCGTCGTCGACGGGCATGGCAGGCTCGAGGTAGCCCGCGCCGTTGGCCATGAGGAAGAGGTTGGTGCCTTTGGGGATGTGGCAGCCGAGGACGGTTGTGTCCTGCAGCGCCTCGCGGGCGACGAAGGCGATGGTGTTGGCGTGGCGGAGGACTTCTTCGACAACTGCGTCGAGGTACGAGACGTGGGTTTTGACGAGCTCTTCGTACGACGGCGCCCGCTTTTCTTGCACGGCCAGCGGAATGGCGGCGCCGATTTCGGCACGCAATCGGTCCTGGACGGCCGGGTTGTCGGTCAGGAACTTGACTCCCCAGGCGACCGTCGTAGCTGATGTGTCGTGGCCAGCCATCAGGAAGCCGAAGAACTCGTCGGCGATGGCGCGTTTGTGATACGCCGGCGGCCGGTTCTGCTTGGCCGCTACCTCGCGGTCTCTCAGTAGCACTGAGTGCAGTGCGGTGTGGGCCTGTACTTCGCCGCGCTCGAAGCATTGGACGGCCTCGTCGACTTTGTCGCCGATGAACTTGTCCTTGATGGCGATGGCCTTGCGCATGTATGGAAATTTTCGGAGCACCCACGAGGTGAGCCGGGGCGATGGCGACAGCTGTCCCGCCTGGAGCGAGTGTGCGAGGGTGAGGATGGCCCTGAAGACCTCGGGGATCTAACCGCCGGGAAACTCAACCGGCGTATCGATATCGTCCGGGATCTCTGGGGTACAGCAAGTGACGGCTCCGAGGCGTTGGGCGGTGATGCTGTCGGCCTCGGCCAGCCCGGACGAGGACGCGAAAATCGAGTCCAGCGCTCCGTAGGTGATGTCGTGACGAACAGAAATGGGCCGGCCCTGGGCCGCGTCGCACTTGACTTGCCACATCTTCCTGAGAGTGCAGACGGACGCGTACACATCGGGCGCGCTGACTTGGCTGATGAAGGAGGGCGCCATGAGGTGGTTGATGAGGTTGCGGTTGTCTTTGAACCGGCTGTCGTTGGACTTCATCCAGGAATGCTGTTCGGGTAGGATGCCGTCAATGACTTCGCCGAAGAAGCTGCTCCGGTCAAACTCTTTTGCGCGCCGCAGGAGGATGTCCTGGTTCTCAAAAGGGTCCGTGACCACCACCCATGGACGCGACATGGGTCTGACAAAGAGCTGCACAATGGGACTCCGGTGTCTGGTAGTCTGCGAGCTGAGCCAGCACTGTTGTCATGTTGGGTCAACTCAGTCTATACCGCCCTCCAATTCTGAGCGATGGGACTCACAAAAATGCGTTTTGTACGCCTGACATAGCCCATCAACTCGGGAACATCACCCAGCAACTTGGATGCTGCCTCTTTGTTGTACGGGATGCCTGGTAGCGGTTTTGGGAGGGCGGCGCGATACATGAGATACAAGACCAGCAGAAGACCGCTGGCAATTGAGGCCGCCCCAGCTGAAGGAACTACGGCACCCATTGTGCATACGCTTCTGGCTTGAGGACGTGATGAGAATGAGGTGGGACGGAGCCGCCAAGCGTATTGGTTCGGATTTTTCTCGACTTTGCGCAATCTATGGCTATGGCGATGGAAAACAAAGATCTCAGTTGTAGAAAAGTGTGGCAGCACAGCGGTTGTTTATACCAGTACGAGGACAACGTAGCAGTGAGAGGGGTGTAGGCGTACATTAGTGCTTACTTTTGCATTTACGATATACGCAGGTGTAATGAACCGGCGATACAGCCGGATCCTGTATCACAAAAGCTGGCAGCCAGCTGACTCGGCAGACTGCTAATCTTTAAAATTGCGTGCTCGAATTCGTGACAGTCCTTCAGCGTGATGCCATTAATTCCGTGGTACGCACTATATGGATCTAGCATGCTGGCTGTAGGCGAAACAACATGTCGATTTATGTGCCATTACGATTATATAGAACCGCCTTGTCCTCCACTTCGGAGTTGGGGGCGGTGATGATTATGGTCGGTAGATAAGGAAGCAAAATGGCTAAGCTGTAAAAAGGTAGTGCAGCACATACCCTGCGAGCGCCTTCGCCATAGTTGGCTTGATATTTTTGTTTAGCCCGACAGCCGAACTCTACAACCGATCTTTGAAACTTAGAAACGCAGCAAAAAGCATCGACATATACCTATCCCAGCTTCGACTATCCGCAGAAGTCTTGGCGCGCACCCGCTCTTTCGTGCCCTCTATTATCGATTACGGTCGTTCTCTAATGGTCTTCCAGTCCGCCTTACAGGGGTTTTTAGGTGTCTTTAAACCGCATGCGGTGACTTATAATGGGCTTACACCTATAGGCGGAGAAGAATGGCTTCAATATTAGTAAAGAGTATGCGGTAGGCTTTGTGTGATAAGAATTTAAAGGGACACAAAAAAAAACCCTGCAGTTGGCCGTGTCACTCGTGGGCCGGTAGGCAAGGGACCCAACGTTGTTGGCACGTGGAGCTAACGTTCACTTGACGGAGAAGACAATCTCTTCTTCGCCAAACAGCACACAAAGACGCGCATGACATTGCGGCTTTCCGTGTCAAGGCAAAATCCGTAACGAGGCACATTGCATCTGCCTCGGATGTCTTCACTTAACAGATACAGAACGCTGTAACAACGACCCAGCTTATAGATGGCAACCTCTACGGAAACTTGAGAAGAGCATTAATAGCCGGAAATACCATCCGACGTAGGATATAGAGGATTAATGACCATCTAAGCGCTTTACAAGTAGATCTTTCTTTTAATGTGGTTACTTTCGCGCTGGCGCCGCTCCAGCATCCCAATAAGCGGACGAAAGAATTATGTCGATAAGAATGCACCGTGAATGGGGGTTACGAAAACTTACCCCATGGACGGACGAAGAACGACCCATCAACATCCAGGATGAAACCAAAATGCATCCCCTAGTCTTAATGTGCTAACAGAATTGCTACACCACATGGACCACTGTAGCCTTAGAGGGCTAGCCAAGAAAACGCCCGGAAGGACTTGAAGGAGTTGGCTGCGGAGAAATGATTAGGCCGAAAATACGCAGTATTACGTGGTTTATTGTTAACTGGAGGGAGTACTACAGCATCGATCGGGTAACACAATTAACGTGCAGCCAATAGGTGTATATACAGCCGTCGAGGTTTTACCCCTCCCACAGTTTCTTTCACCTCGGTGTTCAGGTTACACCCCTAATAATTTGCACGTCTGCGTCATCTACTCGCTTTATCCCACCATAAAGAATTAAGTGTCCCTCCTCTCACATATTCGCCTTAGCATTGTAGACTCCACCATCCGTGTTCTTCAACTCATCCATCTCATACACCCGCTCGGGTAGATCAACGTCTCCCGGCGCGGTAATGATACCAAACTCATGGATTCCATCAAAGCCGCGGCCCCAGTCGCTGCGGCCAAAAAAGCCCACAATGCGTTCGTCCGGCCCGGGCTCCAAGACACCGACCCCATCGCTGCAGTCCTCATTGCCGTCGCTGTTGAGCTCGCCGCGGACTGTGCCGTCGGCGAGCGTGGTACGGATCCCAACAAGCTCGTTGCGGGCGGCGTGGACCTCGATCTTAGCGATGGGGTTGTTCGGGGAGAGGGCGATCTCTTCAGAGGCGTGGCCGCCGAAGTGATGCTCCCAACCACCGTTGCTGAAACGCGGGCCCAAGTGCGTCTTGTGGCCATCGGCGTAGTGGAGCACGCCGCCGTCGAGAATGATGCCCACGCGCATGTCGAAGGCGCTGGCATGGGTCCCTGGCGTGGAACTGTCAACATCTGAAAGAAACATATGGCCACAGCAGGAGCACTTACGCTTTCCATTGGCATTGCGATCCGTCAGCAACGCCGCCCATTGCCAGTAGTCGTATCCTTCCTCGCCCTCGTGCTCCTCGAGCTCGCCAGACCTGACGGACCGCTTCTGGAGTACAATGTCCGAGCCCGGGATGCGGATGGATGACAGCTGCGAGAACAGCTTCCAGACATCCCCGACGACCTTCTCTTTGCCGTTGCTGCTAACGACGGACAGTTTGAGAGGCGTGCCGTCACGACCAAACCTACGCTCTAGCTCATCAACCGTGTACTCTTTCTTCTCCACAGGCCACGCCAACTGCGGCCTTTCCTCCGCCACCCCGTTGAATGACACCCGCGACAACCCACTGAGGGCACCGATGACCAGATGCAGCTCTCCGCTGCCATCCCCATTGCCCTTCTGCTCGATCGTCACCCCGGGGACCGCTCGAGCAGCCTTCCTATCAAGCCTTTCATCGCCGGACACGCGGAAATGCGGCAGCCAGGAGAACGACAGCGCGTCCTTCACATCCCAAACAGCGGCGTTGCTTTCCCACCCTCGCTCCCCGCAAAACTGCACCGTCTCGGCGTCCCGATGCAGGCCCCTCGCCGTGGCCGGAACGAAATGCTTCACCCAGTCCCTCGCATACCCCCTCGCCATGATGCCGGTCGTGTGCTGGCATCCCAGCGCGTGGCCCACCTCGTGCAGCATCGCGCCCTGTCCGACGGCACACGCCTCCCACGCCGTGCCGCACTCGCCGTTGTCGTTGGCCACGCGGAACGTGTCCGTCACCGTGGCGTCGGTGAGGCAGTGCGCCAGCTCCTCGACGAAGCGCGGCCACGCCCAGCACGTGTGCGAGCCGAACATGCCGAGCGAGATGCCGGTGCGGGCGTCGGGCTGCGGGTTGCCCAGGGCGGCGTGCGCGAGGACCAGGTCGCTGCCGGGCGAGTAGTGCGAGTCGAGGATGAGGCCGGCGACGACGGCCGGGGCGCGGCTGCGGGTGAAGGGCGCGCCGTGGGAGGCCAGCGCGGCGGCGAAGTGCTTGTGCAGCTCTTGCTTGCGGCGCTCGGGCGCGGCGGCGTTCTGCTGCGCGATGGCGGCGTCGCGCAGCTCCGCCGTCGTCTTGTCGCTGGCGACGATGTGCACCTTGGCCGTGGCCCGGAACGCCGTCGTCGCCTCGTCGCTGCCGTCCTCGTCGCTTGCGGAGGAGAGGAAGGCCGAGGAGACGGTGTCGGGGCCCCATTCTTCCTCCAGCCGGAACGAGCGCCGGCCGAGGCCTTTGCTGCGGAGGTCCTCTGCTGTCATGGCTTGCCACATGTACGCGGCCATTCGTAGCTTGGCGACGGCGGCATCGAGGGAGCTGTGGGCGGTGGAGATGCCGCCGGCTTTGCTGGGCGGGCAGTCCATCAGCAGCGGCGAGTCCTTGGCCACCATGATGGCAAGGTGAAGGGGTGGGATCTGGATCTGCGGGATGTAGGCGATCAACCGCGTCAGGGAGGTGATGGTCTCATCGGTGTGGTTGCTCCGCATGGCGATGCGGATGGTGTTGTCGCCGGGCGTCAGCAGAACCAGGGCTTTGAACACGCAGCCGTCGGCGCTGTGGGACAACGGCCAGCTCTGCGCGGGGAAGATGTCATGGCCGCCGCAGGACTCTCTGGTTGTAATGAAGATGTGCGAATCTCGAAGCGCGCGAGGTGGGAGTGGGTCGATGTGGCCGTGGAGAAGGAGGGCGCGTTGGTGGACGAGACCCGAATCGGAGGGAGAGAAATTGGTGAGGGTGATTTTGTAGGTGCCCTGCGGCTGCTTGGTGCGTGCCATTGCTGAATTGTGTAAGTCCAGCATCTGTGAGAAGCAGGGCAGTGGCTTACGGATTGTTTCTGTGCTCGCCGAAGACCTAAGATGAAGGAAGCTGAAGTGGGTGCTGCTGGTCTCAAGGCATCTTCGACGCGTCCTCGGCACACCTTTTGTACGCGCGCGGTAACGTGATGGCGTTCATCCTGATTGTCGAAGCGTGACGCCGAGGCGTTGTGCTGCCTGAATTGTGGCGTTCCTTTCCAGGCAGCACTTGCTAGCGTTACCTTTTCGGGGTAGCGTTGCCAATTCGGGGTAGCGCTGCCTGATTCTGCGGGACCATAATCCATCTCCTCCTGGATGACGGATTTTCATGCGCATGTTGTTCGCAGACTTCGGCAAGCTGCTCGAGGGCATCGCTTTCTTTGTGCTGGTGAGAGAAGCGTACCAAAATAGGAAGCAGCAGCAGCAGCAACAACAAAAACAATAGCGACAACAGAAAGAGCAGAAAAGAAGGCAGGACAAGCGGGGCCTTCAGGAGCAGTAGCGGCAGCGGGGAGAGATGCGAGCAAGGCAGATCAGGCAAACACAGTAGGTATGCGAGGCAGCTCGAGCTACGAACGCGGAGTAGGAAGTGCACGGGATGTACCTGCTGCGAAGAAGCAATGAATGAATGTTGATTGACAGTTCTATGTACGAGGTGGAGCCTGTTTTATACAGCGCAGGAAACAGGCGGTAAAAACGAGCGAGTATAACGAGTAAGTAAAACGGGTGACAGGTGACATGTAGTGCGTATCAGCGGCTTAGGCAGCGGGGCAGATCCTAAACTCGTTCTCGGAACGGCCACGGTGGGTCATGGCAAAGCTGGGTTGTTATTAGTGATTGCATCGAAATATAGACAGTTGTAGAGTGACATACCAGTAGGACCATCCTTTCCCATCGAACGCAAGAACAACACGGTCAGTCTTGTTGCCTGTACCCAGTGGGAACTCGGCCAGTTTCTTGCCCTTGCACTCAGCAGGGAGCGAGATGTTGTTGCCGCCGTAGAAATGGGGGAAACCATCTTTTTGTACGCAAAGCACGTTAGATCAGTAGAACCATTAAAGTTTCGCCGTGCGCGGTACTTACTAGGACCTCCCGTCTTAATTTTACCGTCCCCTCCAAGCCACTTCTTAGCGGCATTCACGGAACCCTTGACTGCGTTCGCGTCGAAAGTCTGGCTACCCGCGTTGGGGCCTGTATTTGTTAGTAAGAAGACTCGGGGGACGTATAAGTAAGCGGTAAAGGAATTGGTCTTACCTTCACACTTGACTGCCGTCACAGCAGCGCGCTTGTCAATCTCCACGTACACGGCATCCGTGGTATCACGTTTGGCGGTGTCGAGGTGCCCAATCTGTGCGTACACGGCATCTGTAGATGGCGCATGCTCGACATCTGTAGATGGGGCGCGCTCGACATTCGTAGGCAGGGCGATGCCAACGCTGGCGACCATAAGCGCAAGAAGAGCCTGGGAGAAGTGCATTCTGTCTCGATTTGAAGTCGTAGAAGAAAGGTGTTCGACAAGAGGAGTGTTTTGTTGATTGGAAAGAGGTGTTTGATTGGAGAGGAGTGTTTGGTTGATTGGAAAGAGGTGTTTGATTGGAGAGGAGTGTTTGGTTGATTGGAAGAGGTGTTTGATTGATGGGGAGAGCATAAAGACAACGGCGTTTTATAATCTTCTTCAGGGGAATCCCATCTATATTGCAGCCCCCAACTCATTCTATCGGTGGAGACGAAGAGTTGTAGAGGAACATGCTACGACCCACACGGCTGTGGGAAACCGTCCCACCTGATTACGGTTGATGCGCAAAGCTGACATTCCTGAAGCTCGTCCATTGCTGTATGGAGGCGACCAACAGCGGCGATCCTGTCGTTGCTGATGCCTTGGGCTTTTTTTGTGCGCAGCCAACAGAGATCATCATGTGGAAGGTACAACGGTGATCTGAGCGGGGCTGGTGCCCTTGGCTGTGATCTCAGCTTGGTCGATGCCCGCGGCTTTTTTCGGTAGCCAACAGCGGCGATCTTGGCGGGGCGGGTGGCTGTGCTACTTACCGAAGTGGGCTCACGTGTTGCCGCGATCGGCTCCTATATCTTGTTGCTTCTGTGACCTGCCACCACCACCTCATCTTCTCCGTCTTCTCTGAGAATGCCGCAGGACTGGGCCTCGAAGTTCGAGCAGGAGGGCCACTTTGGCTTTGACGCCGAAGACTGCAAGACCATCCCCATCCTGCGAGACCTCGTCGCAGCCAAGGACACGCCAGCCGCAACAGCCTCGCGCGTCGCCGCCTTCTACGAAGCCCGCCTCAAAGCCGGCAACAACGATATCCCCTACACCTTCTGGGTGCTCGTGTGCGAAATCATCGCTGTGCACGGCGCCGACAAGGGCATCCGCGAGCGCGTCGCCCAGCTCCTGCTGAGCCTGACGCAAATCGTCGTCCTCGACGTCGCCGGCAGGCCTGTCGTCGCCCCGGAGCTCGACAATGCGTTTTGGAGCGAGCTACCGGGCTACACGCTCGCCTTCCGCGACAGAATGAACAGTGAGTTGTTGTTGTCCTTTACGGAAAGAAGCTAACCCAAACAGGCATTCCTCCCGCCGACACCATGGCCGACGACGACGAGGAGTGGGAGGACTGGCAGCGGCGCTTCACGAACGGCAACGCCTTCCAGGCCGAGTGGCTGGCCAACGTCGCCAACGCGGGCCCGGCAAGAGAGCATGGCTCGGCGCGCAACTATGCCGTCTGGAACCTCAGCGGCGCGCTCGAGCCTGGCATCGCCGACACGCCGCTCGGCTACCGTCGCACCGAGATGTGGATCCCGCAGGCTGCGCAGTGGATTCTCATTGCCGGCCCGTGCATCCGGCAGCTGTGCCGCGACAACTACCGTAACGACGGCTCGCAGGCCCAAGAGCGCGCCCAGGAGGATGGCGCCGTCAGCGGCTACACATTCACGGGCCCCGAATGGTTCAGCGTGGAGCGCTGGCAGTGGTGGCGGACGCGCTTCACCTACATTGCGGGGCTGGCACAGGCGACGACCGAGGTCAGGGAGTGGGCAACGAAGGCGGCAGCGAGGATGGAGGAGATTGAGCATGGCGATTCCTAGGCACGAGGTTATACGAGTTATGATTGCTGGAACCAAAACAATAGACGTGGAGTATGTATTAGCGGCAGAAGAAGTGCTTCCAGGTGGAGCATGTTCGTTTCCTACTTGAGCAGTTGTTTCAATTGCTTCACCTATCCAATCCACCATACCGGCACTTTCAACTCAAGCCAATGCCACAGCTGATGTCACCATCTACTCGGGCAGCCTTGTTACTCGGCCAAGTTACACGCTCACCTCACCCAACGCCGGCTACACCCCAAAGAACTCGCCCTTCGTCACCCACGCCGCCTTCCCCATCAACCAAACCTCCTGCACCCCATCTCCCCTTCGATTCAACACAAGCTCGACCCCGATAAAGCTCTGCCTCCCAATCTCCGTCCCCTCCTCCAGCTCGAACCGCACGCGCGCCCCTCCCCTGCCCTTCCCCCTCTGCAAAGCCAGCCACGCACACACACACACACACACAGCGCGCTCGAGCCGCTCCCACACGCCGGATCCTCCAGCCCGATGGCAACCATGCGCACGCGGAGCCTGACGACGTCGCCCGCGTCTTCCAGCACGCGGTAGTACATGACGCCGACGAAGCTCGGCGCCCAGCCCTCGTGCAGCGCCACGACCGGGCTCGGGCCCGCGCCCGCGCGGACGGCGGCGAAGACGTCGGCGGCGTGGTGGGTCGGCAGCAGCCGATGCCACGTCGTCGCGGGGTGCTCGTGCGCGTCGTGCGGGATGGACGCCGGCACGAGGCCCGCGGCGGGGTCGTGGCGCAGGGAGACGGGCCCGGCGCGGGTGTGCATGGGGACCTCGCACCGAAAGGGATGATGGAAGTAGCCATTTTGGTGGTGTTGGGATTATTGCTTATTGATGCACACACGGGACCAACACTCGCTCTTAAAAGGTAGTAGGTGACTCGCGTGGATTGCAACATGTTCTTTGTACCAGATGCTAGCACTACTTCATAAGGAACGTTCACTGATACCCGAGCACGCCCTGGGGCTAATCAAGTCCCGCACTCGCCCAAAAAAAAAAAAAAAAAAAAAAAAAAAAAAAACCGCCTCAAACGCTCAGAAGGTCACCAAGGCCGACGGACCCGAAGCAGTCGGCGCGCTCCGCGCTGCAGTACGCCTGGTTGGGAGACCGAGAGCTCGTCGAGCGGCAGCTGTCGTAGGCCTTCTCGCAGCACTCGGCGGCCTGCGCGTTGCACGCCGCCAGGTTGGGATCGCCCGAGCCGAGACACTTGTCCTTCGCGTCCGAGCAGGTGGCAGCCGCCGCGGCCGCCGTCGTTGTCGAGGCAAGGGCACTGCTGCTGCCGGTGGATGGCTTGATGTTGATGCTGCTGGATGAGGCTGATGATACGACAACGCTGCTACTCGTGCCGGAAGGCTTGGGGCAAGCCGGCGCGGCGCCGAAGCTGGACTTGTTGCCCGTCTGGCAGCTGCTCAGCTGGGCGTTGCAGAAGGCCAGGTTCGGGTCGCCGGAGCTGCGGCACGCGTTGTCGATGGCGGTGCAGTCGGTGCCGTAGGTGAAGCCGGATGCGACCGTGGCGTCGCAGAAGGCGCGCTGGGCGGAGCAGAACGAGATGTTGGGGCTGCCCGTGGAGCGGCACGCGTTCTCCTGCTGCTGGCAGGCGTTGCAGCTTGCCGATGCCGAAGGTACTGCCTGGGTGCTGGATGTCGAAGCCTTGGTGGTGGCGCTTGAAGACTGGCCGGGCTTGCTGCTTGCTACAGATGAAGGCTTAAAGGATGAAGATGAAGCAGGCGCGGTGAACGAGACGGGAACGCCGAGACCGACGCTGACGGTGGTGGTGACGACGGGAAGGGTGACGTAGACCGTGGTGGGCTTGCAAGTATCCACACCGGTGGCCGGGACAGTTTCATGCTTCGAGCTGGGTTGGGCCGGTGGGGCACTTGACGGAGGGGCACTGGCGGGAGGCTTGGAGTTCGCAGTCGAGACAGACGTGACTGGAAATGACGGTGGTGGGAACGTGAGACTCGGTCATCCAGGTCGAGTATAGCGTCTTCGTGCCATCGTGGCCCGTCGCAGTTGAGCAGGGAACGGTAGTCAAGACGGTGGTGACGACCGTTGTTGTGTAGTACGAGGTGGTTGCAATCTTCGAAGTCTCTGCAGACGTAGTCGGCTTCGGAGTGGGTGTTTGGGAGCAGCCGCCCTTGCACGAGGTAATGGTCATGGTGCTGGTCGTCAACTGGGTGGTGATGTAGGTCGAAGACTTGTCGTCGGTCATGGTCTTAGTGACAGGGCACGTCGTGACCGTAGTGTGGATGGTAACATCTGTTGTGGACGGCTTCGGCGGCTCCTTGGTGGGGAGGCTGGAACTGGCGGTAGAATTGGAGCTTCCACTGGAAACGGAGCTGGCACTCGAGGAGGCAGCAATGCTCTTGGAGCTCGGTGGAATAATTGTGTCAATCGTGACGGGAGTTGTCGGGTGCGTGAGGTAAAGGCTGGATGAACCTTGGGAGACGCCCGGAGTGGTAATTGCAGAGCTTGTTGGGTGGGTTTCCACGCTGTAAGCCTGGGAAGAGACGATGCTGACGGCCGAAGCCGAAGGAGGAGGCTGAATAGGGCTCAATGGAGGAGGGGTATTAACGATGACAGATGAAGGAGGAGTTGCGAAAGCAACCCCGGCGAGGACCGCAACGGAGAAGAAGCGGCGCATGATGATAGCGATCGGTGCGACGGGGAAGGTGGATTGCTGATGGATTTCTGGTGAGCGAGTGTTGGATCGAGTGTGGACTTGAGGCTGGTGCTCATGCTGGAATAATAGTCGACTTGCTCTTGAATCAATAACTATGATGATGGCATTGATCTGGCCAATTCCGAGCGTACGACAGCCTTGTGGGGCACTCGTAGCATATACGGGCGCCGTGGCGCCTCGTATGTGATGGCGGCTGGAGTTGTGGAGTTGAATGGAACTATTCTCCGCCGATGCTGCTTGTCGAGTCTAGCGAACCCGTATCGAGGCCGCTAGCCCTCATGTGAGCTTCAGTGACCCGTTCCTGGCTTTCAAGTCGATTTCTCGGATACGTTGCTTCCGGAAGTCTGCTCGCACTACGTTGGATGGGTACCTCCATCGATGCCACCCGCAATATAATTTGGAAATTTTTTTTTTCTTAGATTCAGCAGTTGCCGTTCCCTCCATCACTCTACGTATGTGCGACAAGCCTGCATGGTAGTTCCACGGAACCGTACCTACATGAGTACCGATTAATTTAATATTAGTTCTGCATCGGTAGAGATCTCTAGTATTGAAGACCACGGACAACGGACATTGGAATCCCACGCAGAGATCGCTTTCACGGACTATCCTTCGCCATCGGGCGCCGGAGAGCGATGCCACGTCGAACTACCACAAATTTCCACGGATAAGGCGGCCCCGGCCGAGAGTGCCCCTCTATCCCGAGCGCATAGTGAGGGTCTTGACCAATGAGAGATCCCAGAATACGAACATCTGCTGGAGGTCAGGAGAGAATGGGTGGCTTCCCCACCAGCAGTGGTAAACACTTTCGTAGGTGGCGGAGCCAGCCCATAGTTAGGCGGTGTAGCGCTTTCTCGAGACGGGATATCTTTGGTCTAGCGTTGCTATCTTTGGTGTCGACTAGCAGTTGTTCCCCCAGAAATACGGTGCGCTAGTTCGGCTGATCCACCGGGCACCCGTAACCTACCACAACCGCTGTTACTAGCCTTTGTATCATTTGCCCAGCCTCCGAAAGAACCACATGGAACTGATTCTTTGCGAAGTTGTGGCGAGATGCATCGGAGCTACGAACGGCTGCGGACTTCCCGATACGAGTGTCAATGGGATCGATTTTGCGCCACAAAATTCGTCTCTCCTTTGCTCAATTCTTGGATTGTGTCAGTACGGTAACATAGATCCCACGTATCAACACGAAACTTTACTTCACTGGAGTATCATAAAGGTATTAGTTTTGACATTGCGGACGACATGGTTTCTAAACCTATGAGCTACTCTCAATGTTCCTCAGCGTAGACTCAAACTCATCCCACACCTTCAGCACGATCTCCAGATGCTCCAATCCAAGCTTTCCATTCTCACTCTTCGCCAGAGTGAGCGCCGTATTCACCGCATTAGAAATCTCCCTCCCGTTCATCTGCACGCGGTGCGTCTCGTCCACCACCCTCTCGACATCCAAGTCCCTGTCGGCCGCCTCGACGCGCTCCAACTGCTGCGTCCAAATCTGCTTTCTCCGTTGCGCATCCGGCGCGTGATACTGCAGCGCGAGGTGCAGTCGCGAGCGGATGGCGGGATCGAAGATGGCGACGCGGTTGGAGGTCAGGAACAGGATGCCCTGGAAGTACTCGAGCTGCTTGAGGAAGATGGCGACGAGGTTGTTGTGGTCGAACTGGTCGGGCCCGCTGCTGCGGGCCTCGAGGAAGACGTCGGCCTCGTCGATGAGGACGATGGCGTGCCAGATGGAGGCGTAGGTGAGCAGCCCCTGCAGCTCCGACGAGATGCGGTGGCCGTAGCTGCCGAGCTCGCCGGTGGACACCTTGAGGAGCGGCCGCCTGGTCTGCTCGGCGACGAGCTCGGCGGTGAGCGTCTTGCCGCTGCCGGGCGTGCCGTGCAGGAGTGCGATGAGCCCCTTGCCTTTGAGGCTGGCTTCGTTGCGCGCGTTCTCGGGGAAGCGGTGGGAGGCGACGAGGGCTTGGATGAGGGAGCGCTGGGCGTCGGGGATGATCAGGGACGCCATGGCGTTGGGCACCCACTCGACCGGGGCGAGGCAGTCGATGAACAGCTTGCACCACTCCTTTGTCTCTAGGGAGAAGCCGAAGACGAAGGGAGGGCAGAACAAAGGGTCTGCGGTGGAGTTGGAGAATGCTGAAGGCTTTTGGCTGGGCTTGCCCCGACTGCAACCTCCCTCGCAGTCGTCATCGTCGTCGCCATCGTCGTCGAAACGGGAAGCCTGCTTGGAAGCCTCTTCGATGAAGGTTTTCGGATCTACAACGACGCGGTGGGAGGCCGATCGAGGGAGCCAGATGCCGTCGAATGATGCACACTCGTTGTAGTAGTCGTACGGGGGCTTCTTCAGGAACAGGAACAGCCCCTCGTAGTCCCATGTACTGACCCCGGTGATGCCGAGGTAGCGGTTGCCTCGCTCCGTGAGCAGCTCCTTGATGTCTTCCTGCCCCTGCAAGAATTTCAACGGGAACAACGGAAGGTGGTCGATGGCAGTGCTTCCGGTGCCAACAAAAACCTCGCCCTGCCAAATCCTGATGCTGACGGTGGAGGTACCGGCTCTCACGCCATCGCCGTTGGTGAACTCGCAAGTGACGTCGAAGAACTTCCCGCCCGGCAACTGGCTTCCATACGCCGCCTTCTTGCACCGATACAGACGCGGGTGGCCGCATTCGGATGCAAACAAGACGTCGCCGGGTTTGAAGATTGCCCAGAGCAGGTTGAAGGTGATCATGCCCGACCGGGTCAGCGTGCGGAGGGCAGGGCCATCATCGCCCATTTCCGTACCGAGGAAATCTAGAAGGAGGTTTGTGTGCGCCGTGATGGCCTCGGCCTCGGGGTGTGCGGACTCGACTGCCTTTGCCGCGTACTGGGCAAGCTCGTCCTTGTGGTGGTGCAGCATGGCATACGGTTTCTGGTAGATGACTGTGTCCACTTCGCCAAACTTCAGGGATTCCGAGGGGTAGTACGTGACGACATCTTTGAGCGCGGCTCGGATGTGAGGCGAGTTGATCTCGACAGTTGTTTTCTCGAGACTCCTCTGGGCATTGAAGGTTTGCTTGGTGACCAGAGCGTGACCGGCGAACTTCTTGTCGCTTTGGGGCTTGAAGTACTTGTCCTTCTCGATGATCTCGAGCTCTCCATTCTCCTTGTCCGGGCGTTCGACGAGTGCTTTGACCGAGACGCTGGATCCGGGCGTGTCCTTTTCCTCGCCGGATGAGTTGTCGCCTTCGCTGTCTGAGCTGTCGGGTGTTTCTTGGCTGGGAGTCTTGTCCGTGATCTTCAAGAGCAGCTTGTAGAGGAGAGGTATGAACTCGTTCATAGTGCTGGGCGACGGCTCAACATCGTTCTTGGACACGACGGCCGGCGCCGCGCCGTTGATGTCCTGCGACGGCATGGTGGCAGTTGGCGTCTAGGGGAAAGACGAGGGGGAAGTGCGAATAACTGTGGAAAGTGCAAAGAACTGAGAAGGTGACGCAATCAGCTGTCAAGGCTGATGCTGAGGTCCCTGATGGGGCTTGTGTGAGAGGGCGAAGAGGACGCTTAAATAGAGACTGCATGGTATGTTTCGGGAAGGCAACAGCAGGCTGAAATGCCACACAAACCACACAACGGTGTTGGGATTCGTCCTGATCAACGCCTTCTCGAGCGCTACCGGTGCAACACCGCAGCTCCTGCGCCGGTAAGGCTGCGGGGTTGCAGTCTAAAAAGGCCTGGCGCCGGATGTGGCTGTGCACGCCATTCGCCCCCGCCCCTCTGCTGCCTGGCGTTGGGGGCCGGAATGACATCTCATTGGCGGCCTTGTCAATCTTAGCGTCTTCTACCACAGCGGTTTCGAAACAATCAAGCTGTAGGCGGTTCAATCCAACTGCTGGACTACATCTACGACACAAAGGCGTACTCCGATCCAGATCGGACTTATTCAACTAGCTACACCGCTCTGACCCGACGAAATACCGCCGTGTTAGTAAGCTATCCATAGACCCCACGAGCACTGCATCATAGGGCAGAAAAGATGTTTTCTATTTAGGATATCGACATAGCAATGAAAAGACATTTCCCCGCAACGACGGCTCCCAGGAGCACAGGTGCGAGTCCACATTCCAGACCAAATTAGATAAAGTTGCCCTGGCCGTTGCAGCGAGAGAGCGGAGGGTTGGATCCCGGCTTGGTGCATATGGAGGTGGCACCGGAGATCCACTTGACGCCGTTGTAGCTGCCTTCCTCGTGGCTATCGGCATACCACGTGCCCGTCTGGGTGGTCGAGCCGATGCAGCCCTTGAACTGGCGGCCGGAGCGGCGAGTGGTGAAGGGCTTGGTGATCATGACGCCGCAGTTGCCGTCCTTGATGGTGCCCTTGGTGATGGTCGAAGTCTGCGTGGTCCAGGTGCGGCTGTAGTCGACGCCGAGGGAGCCGCCGAGGCGGTCCTTGACGAACTTGAGGTCGACGCCGGCGCTTCCGCCGATGGTGTTGGACACGCTGTAGCCCGACGACACGCTGATGTCCATGTCGCCGACGGCGCACGCGACGGCCGACATCTGCACGTCCCAGTCGACGAACGTCTCCTCCTTGTCCGTGACTATGGAGAAGGTATGGTCGCACGATGCCTGGCGCGATTCGAGGCGGTCGAGCGGGACCGTCTCGAGGTCGGGAATGTCGCGGGCATCGACAGAGATCCAGGACGGGTCCAGCTCGGGCGCGCCGATGGAGATGCCTTGCGCTTTCAAATGCGAGAGGTAGGTGCTCTCCTTCATGACGTGTGCTGTCACAGCATAAGTAACTGCTGTCTCGACAAAGAGGTGTGAGGCAACTTACGGACGCCATCGACGGGAACGATGAGATCGTCCGCCTGGAGGTTGTAGCCCTCGGTATACTCGACAGGCTTGCTGTCAAGAGGGCTGGCACCAACGATGGTGGCGAGAAGGAGAGTGGAAAGACCGAGGCGGTACATCATGATGGGAAGAATGGACAGGGTGTGCTGTGGAGATACCGCCCAGCTGCAGAGACGGCGTGCGAGATTTATAGGCCGTTGGCATCGAAGTCCATGATTCCCGGAGCTCTGTCTGCTGATTCAGTTGTATGCGACTAGGTGAAGCATTCTCGTGTTCGCGTCTCTCAGGCCTCCAAACTTGCTCCCCACAGTATGGCACGTCGGGTGAGCAGCGCACGGTAAGGACAGGATCAGCAGGTACATCCAGAGCGCGGCCAGGGAAGTCGCGCGCCTGAATGCTCTTTCTTTAATTAGAACCAAAGCTTGGGCAATACTTGTAACACCCATCGCGGCGCCCAAACCTAAACCCCAGTAAGCTTCGGCCATTCAAGAGGCTGAGAGGCACGAATGCCGTCAATTTAAGCAGGCGGCGGCCGGGAAGATGCGGCGAAGTGCAGTGCGCCGCTCGCTTCGCGGCCCCTGGACTTTGTCGTGGCAGGGCTGTCCGTACGTCATGCGCGAGTCGCGTCGGCACCAGGCACTCCCCACGACTCAACGCTCTGCTGGGCAACTGATGTGGGGAGTAGGCCCCCAACACCGCACGCCCCTTCCCGCGGCCATCTCATTCACAGATACGAGCCAAACGGGCACTACGCAGCCAAGCAGGCAGACATGAGTCGGATATCGAGAGACCACGGCATGCGAAGGGGCGTTGAGCGAGATGCAAGGAGCCGAGCTGTGCTGCTCCCATCCTGTGTCCTGTATATATTGCTCCGTTACGGTCCCGTCCGTCTGCCGCTCATCACTCGTCACTCACTACCACTTTCCAACATGCAGTTCTCCATCCTCGCCGTCCTCTCTTTGGCCACCGCGTAAGTTGGACCTCTCACAACCTCCCTCACACCGCCCAGTCTGACCGTGCTTTCTACTTTAGGTCGTACGCGGACCTGCACAACGCAGCGGCATGTGTCTCGAACCGGAAGTCGTCACCCGTTGGTGGCACCGGCTGGAGCGTCAGCTACAACTGGCAGACGACCTATGAGGTGCTGCCCGACGCCACCAAGTGCGCCTGCGATCTCTACAAACAACGCAACACCGGAGACAACCCGTGGGACCAGTGCCCCGACTGCGTCGTTGTAAGTGCTTTATCCGATTGCCATTGTTCCTTGTGATTTCCGCATGCTAATCTCGACAATGCAGGCCGACGGCCTTACCTGCACCTCGGCTGACAAGCACATTGGTGGGGACGAGATGGAATACTACTGCTCAAAGAAGTGCGGTGCGTCCGGCTCGGAGGCTGACTAAACGGCCGAGGTGACTCGCAGGTCGAGGTGGAAGGATAGATGGATGAACGGCGCATGGGCAGGAGGCAATGAACACGCTACGCTTGTAGACGCGTAGACACGACGAGATCATACATCTCACGTCCGAATCAATGATATCAACAGTTTGAACCCTGCTTGCGTCCGACGCCACGTGCCGACCGTCAGCGGCGTGCGGCTCCGAGTACATACCCGACGAGCGAGGGGCTCCCACATCTCCGGGTAATCACGCCGTTTCAGAAGCCGACGCCACGGCGTGCCCTGCGCTCGGGCGTCAGCCTTGTCGCGCGTGGCGTGGCGTGAAGCCCCGCGGCCGGGGTCCCTCAGATCGGACCATCTGGCGGTCCCAAGATGCGTGGGGTAGATAATGAAGATAATAGGGGGGGAGGGGTGCAAGAGCCACGAGCTATCTGGGGCGCCCGCCGGAGATCCCCAGGCACATGCGGCTTAGCGTTCGAGCTCGAGTCCTCGCATTCCCACTTCTGGTGTCGTACTGTGCGTTGTTTGTGCGTGCCGGGCCGGAGTCTGCATGCTGTGGTGGTGCCTGCGCCCCGTCACTGAATCGTGCTCCCTCACCGACTGCACTGCGTCGCCGTGCTGTATAAACTCGAGAAATTGGCGGGCTTGGCGGTAGGGATTATAAGGGCGGTAAGCGAGAAGTCTGCACGGTTTCGCTCGAGGACACTGTTTCATTGGTGGCAGAGCGACTTACCGCCTTATAATCCCTACCGCCAAGTCCACCCAATTTCTTGGGATTATGCGGTATAAGATCGTCCAAGGGAAAGGGGTGCTGACTTGTGCTTTGAGTATGGAGCGCTTTGCTATATATATCTGCAGCTGGCATGGAGCGTGGTTAACAACTCACCCGTTTAGCGGGAAGGGAATCCGCTCGCGGAATGGGTGCCCGCGACTGACAGTGCAAGGATAGCTACGTGCCCTCAACAATCTCATGGTATAGCATACGTAGATGAGAGGCTCGTCCTTCGCGATCATACTGTAGCAAGCGTATAAGTACGTAAGTAGCGTTTGGTAAGGCTTTCACCGACGACCGGGGAGCGGAAGGCTCGCTGCCGGGCTCTCAGCTTTTTGTTCAAGCCATGGGTTGCATGCCAGACATCCCCGAGTTGCTGGAAGACCGACTCCGGGCAGTGGAGATATTCTGTGCAATCGCGCTCTATCTACAGTCGGCGGACATGCACGTCTTTCCGTGAGATTCCCGCGTTGATGATTTAAACCATGTACAGTGCCTAATCACTTGGTAGGTTGGCCAAGCTCTTCGACTCGCATCGTCACACGGTCTCCATAGATCATGGGATGGCCACGGGGATGACATCAACCGTCGGCAGAGGATTTGGTGGACGGTCTACACTATTGATAGGAACTTCTCTTCTCTGAGGGGCGATCCGACGTCCATCCAGGCCCGAGACATCACGACTGTTCTACCCACTTCACCAGTACTACGGATCCACGTCCAGCTTTCCCGAATCATAGCCCAGATCGTAGATGGTACGTGCTGCAACGTTGTCCGATTCCCGCCCTCGTTGACGGTACAAAACCAGGCGTGTACGGCGAAGATGGAAGATTAGGGACAACATTCCTCACCACCACGCAAACAGCACCAAGAAACATGGCCGCACTCGCAACTGAGCTCCAAACGCTAGCTCCCTTGAAGCCTCGCTCTTCCTTCGGCGGCGTCTCCCGCGTCTCGGCCTACCTGAACCTGGCATACCACCACGCAAGCAGCTCCCACATCCCAAACATCCCGCCAAGCGCCAGCTCACCAAGCACCGCAGTGCGCCCTCCTTGCCACGCGACCCGTCGTCTTCCACCTCTCCCGTTCCCGTCTCAGCACCACCACCACCGCGCAACCCCCCGCGCCCGTTCTAGACCTACTAGCTAAGTCAGCCCGTCACACACGTCAACGCCAACGCCAAAACGCTCCTTTACCTGCGTACTTCCAGCCAACGAAAGCCGCGCGCGCGAACGAACAGCCAACGCAGAAGCCTTCCTGCCCTTCGACCTCGAGAGCTGCTTCTCAACGTCTGTTGGGGGTGGGCATGGGGATGGGGATGCCGCCGCCGACGCCGTGCTGCGGCGCATGGTGGCGAAGGGCGGCGTGCGCGCGTCGGTGCGGGTGGCGGAGCTGCGGGCATTCCGGGAGCTGGTGGCGCTGTGGGAGGAGGAGGAGGAGGAGGAGCACGGCTCGGGCGGTGGTGGTGGTGGTGGTGGTGGCGTGGAGGAGGACCGCTGGCTGTGGGATCTGTAGGTAGGTAGCCTTCGTGGCGACTGGCGGGTTGCAGCTTGCTTTTGTCCCGTTCCGCCAGGTATGCGTGCGTGGTCTGCGTGTGGAAGACTGAGACCGCGACGGAGCTGGCAACACCCAAGCACTGGGAGACGAGGGGTCGCCATCTGTTGTTGCTTGGGAAGAAGACGAAGACGGAGAGGGAGAAGAGGGAGACGTCGAGAGCAGCCGCTGTACGAAACCCGAAAGAATAACAGTAGACAGGTCAGTCTATCTCGCTTCCCATGTGCCATTCTATCTGGCCACAATTCCACGTACAAACAATTTCCGTTGGACCTCCTCGCACCCAGTTAATCCCACAAGCCAGCTCAAACCAGCGCGCGCTCCCTGATGAAAAGGCCCAGAACGGTCCCCACAGCCGACAAGCTGAGGGACATGACTGCTTCACCGTCAGTCGACCAGTCGCGTCGATATCAGGAACATTGACTTACCGTACGCCCCCCGAAACCCGAGCACGTACACGTGGACAATCCTCTCCTTGATGCTCCCGCGCAGCCGCTGCAGGAAGCCAATGTCCTCCAGACACCGGCGGATGAAGTCGTCGCGGTCGGGGAAGTCGGGGCCCACGACTCCCTGCAGCCCGCGGTGCACGATGGTCTGCAGCACCGCGGCGCTCGACGCCATGCCCACCAGCGCGCCGACGCCGCCCGACAGGTACATGGTCGAGCTGGCAATGGCCACGTGCTCGGGCGCCACCGACGCCGTCATGGCGATGAAGAGCGCCGACGCCGCCATGCCGGTGCCGAAGCCGCTGGCGAACGGGAAAAGCGTCAGTTTCGGTTTCTCTCTCTCTCTCTCTCTCTCCCTCTCTCTCGCAGAAGCGAACTTACCCCGGAACGACGTATAAACTCTCCCACACGCCCGTGTGCCCGCCGCCCCACCGCAGCAGCATGAGCACGTAGCACGCCGACGTGCACATGGTGCCCAGCGTGACGAGCGCCTTGTACCGGCCCGTCCGCGCGATGGCCGCGCCGCTCAGCAGCCCGCTCGCCGTGTTGCCCAGCACCGCGGGGAACAGGTGCGCGCCCGCCCTGGTCGCATTCACGCCGTCGGTGATCTGGAAGTACAGCGGCACGGTGAACATCATGCCCCCCTGCGCCGCCACCTGCAGCGCCGAGATGGCGAGCGTGATGCTGACGTCGCGCGAGCGGAAGATGGCGAGGGGCAGCACGGAAGAGGCGCCCGCGCGCCGCTCGAAGCGGATGAAGAGCGCGCCCGTCACGATGGCGCTGCCCAGCAGGATGGGGATGATGGGGTGCGACCATGGGATCTTCTGCCCGCCCAGCTCGAGCGGGAACATCAGGAGGAGGATCGTCGCCGTTAGCGCGACCGAGCCGAGTATGTCGAGCCGTGAGAAGACGCTGGGTTGCTTGTTGGCGGGAGGTGCGGAGGCGTCGTCGTCGTCGTCGTCGTCGTCGTCGGTGGGCGAGGCGCCTTGCTGCGTGTGGGACGGCACGAGGAGCCATGCGAGCGCGATGGCTACGAACATCGGCGGGACTTGCGCGAGGAATGTCCTGCGAGGGTGGGTGAGCGTCAGGTGAGGCAGCAGTGGGGAGGGCCTCACCATCGCCAGCCGATGGTGTCGGCGAACCAGCCGCCCACGGGCCCGCCCAGGCTTCTGCCCGTCGTGGCGATGATGTTGACGTAGCTGCGCCAGGACGCTACGTCGCGGAGCGGCACCAGGTCTGGAGACAACAGGTAGGTAAGCCGGGGATGGGGGCATGGAGAGAGAGGTGGGTTACACACCGGTGATGATGATGGAGACCAGCGCGCTCATGCCCGCGCTTCCGATGCCCGACAGTATGCGGCCGAGGATCACGATGCCCAGTGACGGCGCGATGCCGCTGGGGTAGGTGTTACTCGACGCCCCACACGCTCATCAGACGCGAGAGCTACTTACATGATGCAGCTGCGGGAGACCGAATCAGTACAAGGCGTCGGGGATCCGGAACAGCGCGCACTCTGCTTACCAGCCAATCGTGAACAGCGCATAGGTAATCAGAAGCACCGACTTGCGGCCGTGCAGGTCCGACAGCTTCCCTACCTTGAGTGGGTCAGCAAGGGGGGCACTTCTTCGACTCGAGGAGAGCGCTTGGCTACCAGTGGCTGGGCGGCGGTCGATGCCAGCCCGAAGCTCACAAAGATCCAGCTCGAGTTGGAAAGGTCGTCGAACTCGGAGGCGATCAGCGCATGGGTGGCCAGCACAATTGAGACATCGGCGTTGGAGAGAAGGACGCCTGATAGCCCCGTCAGTTCATTGCGCGTGGAGATGAAGAGCGGGGTCCGGACCGATGAGTAGCACGGCCAGGACACTGATGATGTTCTTTTTCGACGTCGTTTTCTCCTGTTGGGAGGTCGGCGTTGGAGGTGCCGCCTCGTCGACTCCCGGCACCGGCGTGATGTGATTCGACGGCGGCGGCGGGGGAAGCAGCGGCGATCGCTCGTCCACGGTGTCGGGTTTCCTCTGCATGCTCGAATCCGGACTCATGCTCGAGGAAGAAGACGAACTGCTTCCTGGCATGGCGGAAGTCACGTTGACTGACTTGAATTCGAGCAAAAGAGGAAGAGAAGAAAAATCATGGGCCCACGGCGAGGCGATAGGCAAATTTTCGTATGACTGTTCAGAGACGCCGCCATGGCAATTTCCGGCTTACCCATATGCAGCCGCGGTGCGGTGCCGACCGATTGCTGCGGCGTCGATGGCGTGCTGACCCGCCTATCTCGCGCAAGTTGATCCGAGCTGATAGCACCTGTCCCACCGCCAACGTACCCGGCTGATCTGCTGTTGGGCTTGTCGGATGTACGTCTGATTGGACAGTCGGCTGCAGTGATTGCAGTCTTTGGTGGTGACTCACGGGGGAAGAAGAGCTCGCACTGCTCACTCTGAATTGAATGCCTGAGTTCAAGTCCATGAATCGGTTGTAGGTGATGATCCGAAGTCGGGGAGACGGCAGGTGGAATGGATGATGCTCGCTGCCCCTTGCGCCGCACCGGGCGAAAGGCGCCGGCTTTATTTTGACCTCACCGTCACTAGCAAAGCAGAATTGGGCCCACCCACATCTACCCATAGTAAGCGGCATAGCGGGTGATTAAAGACATTTGCTCTCCCGCTGTGGCGGTAAGCTTGGAGACCATTGAGTCCGTCTCCAGAAACGATAGACTACGCACATCCACAGTGGCAGTTCCAACCGCTACTTCTTGAACGACTTGGCCACAAACTCTTTCCAGCTCACCGGCTTCTCCTCCAGCAACCCAAGACTGTCTTTCAGGTCGGCGCCGTTATAGTAGCCAGGATCCTCGATGAAAAGATGGTTCTCCAGCATTTCTTCGGCAATCTTTTCGGGGAGGAATCCCTTGTACTGCTCGTTGGACACCTGCACGAAGCGCGTCTTCTTTCCCGTGACTTCCTCGTACTCGGCCAAGATCTGCTCTGGAGTGTAGTAGTCCGCTGCACCGTACACCTGGCCGCCCAGCAGCTTGTCCCTGTTCTTGATGATCGCCTTGACAAATTTGCCTGCGTTCCAGGCATCAGCACGCATCCCATTTGTCGGCGCAGGCAGAAGAAAGGAAACATACCCGTGTCCTCGGCAATGTCCACCAGCGGGAACCTCGCCTTCGCACTCACGGGGTACGCCAACGTCACGACGCCGTCGTCGCCCTCGTTCAGCTGCGACGCGTAGTTCGACATGAAGTAGCCCGGCAGGAAGAACGAGCACGGCACCCCACTCGCCTTGATGTACCGCTGTATCTCCGCCTTGCCGTCGAAATGCGGGACGTGCGTCAGCTTCCCGCCGCTCGTCTCGCTCACGTTTAGCAGGCTGGAGAAGATCAGATGCTGCACCCCGAGGTCTTTGGACACCTCGGCCACGTTCTTGCCCTGCGTCAGCTCGACCGCCGCGTCCGCCGTCTCCCAGTAGTTCGTCACGAGGAAGACGGTGTGGGACCCGGCGAGCGCGTCGTGCAGAGACGGCTTGGAGCTCAGGTCGGCCTTGTGCCGCAGCGGGTCAGTACGAGGGTTGTTCATGCTGTCGATGGGTACGGACGGTTGTCATCTCGACGCCTTTGCTCACGAGGGCCTGCGCGGCGGGCTTGGACGCATCGCGCGTGATGCCGCGGATCTTGAATTCCTTGGAGAGAGTGGCGTCGGCCAGCAGCGCTTTGATGACTGAGCCGCCTTGGTTGCCGGTGGCGCCGAAGACGGTGATGAGTTTGGACATGCTTGGCTGGTGGATGGATCTTTGCAGTAGGTGAGGTGGGTCTGGGGGTTTTGATTTGGCGGGTTCAGCTCCGCTGTTTATATCTTCCCAGGCTCTCCAAGGACGGTGGGAGTCAGCATGCCCACGGCGTCCTTGGCACCAATCCACATTCTGGACCGCGAAGCTGGAATCGCATCAATCAGAGAACCGACAGGCTCTATTGCAGCTGCGGCTTTCTTCGTTCTCCATGTGGCGTTCATCGTGGCTTACCCGAAAAGGCATGGTTCGTCGACCCCGCTCATCCTTCCGCGCCTGGATATCAGGGCTGACGGTGGGGTATACGCTTTGACAAGCATTTTAAATCATTACTATTGCTGACTATGCGTCTACGATATTGGAAGAAGCGCGGTAGGCTCGTAGCGCTGACCAGTCAGGTAGACAGTAGACTCGCCGGGTGTTGCTCAGGCGGCTGCAGCTCCGGCTATAGCAATGCCGTGCTTCGGATGCAGAACAAAAGGTTTGACGGTACAGCAGCGAGGAAAGATACAAGGAGATGTGGGATGAATCTGCATAACAGCACCAGCCGTTGGATGTTGTAGCAAAGCAACACAAAACAAGATGTTGCTGTCCAGAGAGGTACATGTAGAGATATACTCGTAGCGAGATAACAACAGTATTTGAAATATAAAAGAAAAAGGTGGATCCAGCTGCGGGGTTGTGGGCAAATTTCTGGGCGCTGGGCGACGGGTGGGGGGGGGGGGGGGGGGGGGGGGGGGGGGGGGGGGGGGGGGGGGGGGGGGGGGGGGGGGGGGGGGGGGGG
>JAJMYO010000237.1:0-19920 GCA_023087385.1 Diplodia sapinea | reverse complement strand
TAAAACAAAAAGGTGGTAACCGCTGGGGGGTTGTGGGCAAATTTCTGGGGGGTGGGGGAATTTTCCCCCCCCCCCCCCCCCCCATTTTTGACTGCCCTTATTCCATTTCACTCTCTCCTGGAGCCTCTGAAAACAGAGCGATGACATTCGAGTCCCGGGCTGTGACTTCAAATGATGCATTCCTGGCCCATCACTGGTACTACTCGGCAGATGAGCCAGTGTTATTTTGGACCTTATGCATGTTGACGTGGCCGGTCAGGACTCCGGATGCGCCATGGACTATTTGAAGACCATCTTTACAATAGCCCTCGCGATCCCACCGACCCGATTTCCCCTCAATTCTCCTCGGCCACGACACGCTGCACCAAGCGCCCAAATCGAAACTGCCACGGAAAGCAGACTGTAGTACATCCGTATCAAGGCCTCATCTTACCGCAGGAATTCTCGACTTGGAAGCCACCCGTAGTCGCTTGTCTCGGTATGGCTCCTCCGGAGTCGTTATGGGAAGGTCTTGTTCTCTCTGCGACTGTCTCAAATTCGGCGTCGGAAAACCAGTGGCGGCAAGCGATCCGATGACGGCAAGCTCTGGGTTCCATTCGAGACTATTCCAGAAGTCAACGCTTCAAACCTGTCCCCAGAAGTTGACTGGACTACTTTACACCGGTGGAGGCAAGAATACATGACTGATACATCGCTACCACACTCCAGGGACCCCTTCAGCGAGAACACGGACAGGCCACGACTTCCTCCAAATTTCCGGGTCATTGATGTGGACAGTGGCTGCATCGTGTCAAAAACCGGGAGCTGTACGTGCGCGGCACTCAGCTATGTCTGGGGCGATTCGAGACAAGGAGACCTGCAAGTCACCCTAGCAAATATCCGCAGCCTTGAACAGCCAGGAAGTCTGAAGCAAGAGGATGTTCCGCTAACAGTCCGCGATGCTATGACCGCTGCGTCCAAACTCGGCATTCCCTATCTGTGGGTGGATCGATTCTGCATAGTACAGGACGACCCACAGAGCAAGCATGATCTGATAAACCGGAAGGATTCCATATATGCAAGCGCTTTGGTCACGTTGGTTGCTGGAGCAGGGGAGGATGTCTCATACGGCTTGCCAGGAGTCACAAAGGGACGTTCGCCCAGCCAAGCACACATCTTCATACATGACATGGAGTTGACCGAAGTACCACCTGAGTTCCTCAAAGACATAATGCCACGGATGGCGTGGACTGACAAAGGCTGGACATATCAGGAAGCAATTCTTTCGCGAAACCTCATTTTCTTCACCGATCACGGAGTTTACTATGAGCGCACCAAGGTATCGCGCCAAATCCTCGCAGAGCCTCCCAATCCGCATGCCACCAGAGCTTTTGATGCAACGAGTGACTTCTATGCTTCACTCGAAACCTACTCTAGGCGAACCCTAAGCTATAAGGCGGACATTCTTAGAGCATTTTCTTGGGTGCTGCGTAGCTACTATGGCGAGGAGCACGCCTATGGGTTACCGCTCCAATCTTTCAACGAAGCTCTGTACTGGCTTCCTCAGGACGGATATAGCGAGCCACGCCAGCCGACCAACCATGACATCTTCCCCAGTTGGTCATGGACATCCACCTCCGGAGGGGTCAACTGCTTGCGCCTTCCCTCCAACTTCTCGTGGCCCGTTGCTACTTGGGCCATGAACATTCCCACAGCGGGCGGCGAACCTGTGATCCGCTTGATCGGCCTTGATAGCCATAAGGACTACAAAGGCAGTCAATGCCTATTCTATCAAGCATGGGAGGCAGCATTCTTTGAAGGGGAGTGCCCATCATACCCAGGTGCGGACAGGACGTCGGGCGACAGGTGCCGATGGTCTGGGTTGACTTGGGAATCTCACGTGCCTCCTTGGCTTCGGAGCCACGGGTTATCATCAAAATCGGATCTCTCGCAACAGGGTCTACCTCGGCAATACCCTCTTTTCCTCCGCCCAGGACGGGCTTTGGTGCGCACAAAATGTGCTTGCTTCCAATGCACCCGAAGTTGCTTCGATGAATGGGGAGATCTGTTGTCATTGCATCTTGACGAGGGTCATGTAGAGGGCCGAAATTCCGACATGGGATATTTACGAGTGGGTCCGAAAGAGTCTGGGTACGCGGAAGTAATTGCTCTTTCCATCTTCGATGAGAAGACCTAAAAGATCAAACGGCATCCTGATTACGACCTTGACCGGTCCAGGCACAACAAGTCTGGCCATTTATCAGACGAGGAAGATTCTGGCTCCAATCTTGACGGGTTTCGAAGCGAGGATTCTGGTTACCCGTTAGACCGGGGGGAGGGCCCGACTGTCGGTGTGGATATCATGCTGATCAGACGTATAGATGGCGTGGCTTATAGGACAGGGCTTGGAACGATGCCCTTGGAGGCATGGCAGAGGGCGAAGCCTGTTTTCGAGACTATTGTACTCGGGTAGAAACGTTTCTTTGCTGACACTTCCTTTGGAGTATAATTCGAGACCATGCGGCTAGAGCGAGAGATGTATCCTTTCTCACGGGATCCATGGAGACCAGAGTAAGGGCCGACGACATGAGCTTTTGTCGGCCGAGGGAAAACTCCCGTGTGCAGGAAGTCACGGCATTGATACGCCCCTCGTCGCTGTCGAAGCCGAAGACGCTCACCTTGCGATACCGCGGAATGGCCGTCACTCCCCTGTACTACTTCGCGCCGCCCGCCTGCACCCACCTTCAACGGCCTCGCCACGCTCGCCGTCGAGTTTCCCCGGATGGGCATTCACTTACAATGCTCGCACAAAGAATGGCTGCTTGCGCATCCGCAGTTTCAGAGACCTCCATCTACATCCGTGCATTAGGGCTAATAATGAGCTAACAGGGCGCCATTGACAAGTCATACGGCTCGATCCGGCAGCGCGCTAACCGGAAGAAGAAGGTGCATCCGCACTCAAACCTTAAAACCTATCCAGTCATCGGCGAACCTTTACAACTTCATCTCCATTACTTCTACGCCTTCTTTCGCAAACGTTCCCAATGGCCGCAACGAAGCAGGATCAAGCTCTGGAGATCTCGCCGGCTGTGGAGTTCCCGCCGGCCAACGCCGCCGCCGAGCCAACAGTCGAGCCCGTGGACATCCAAGAGCCCGATGCCGCGCCGTCTCGAAGCAACTCCCGCGTCTTTGCCATCCTGACGGCCCTGTACGTGAGTCGCACAGTTTTCCGCGCCCTTGCACAACCGCCATCACTGAACCACGCAGCTCTCCCTCTTCGTCGGCGCCCTCGACCAGACGATCGTGTCCACGGCCATCCCGACCATCACGTCGGAGCTCCACTCCGCCGCGGGCTACACGTGGATCGGCGGGGCCTACCTCCTCGCCAAGGTGGCCGTCATGCCCATCTGGTCCAAGCTCTCGGACATCTGGGGCCGCAAGCCCATCCTGCTGGCCAACCTCATCCTCTTCTTCGGCAGCAGCATCGTGTGCGCGACGGCGCGCACCATGCCCGCGCTGATCGCCGGCCGCGCGCTGCAGGGCGTGGGCGGCGGCGGCATCATGCAGCTCGTGTACGTCACCATCGCCGACATGTTCTCGCTGCGGCGGCGCAACCTCTTCATCGGCCTCACCGAGGCCATCTGGGCCGTGGCGGGCGGCGCGGGCCCCGTGCTGGGCGGCGCGCTCGCGCAGCACGCGAGCTGGCGGTGGGTCTTCTGGCTCAACCTGCCCGTCGCCGGCGCCGCCTTCGCCCTGACCCTGCTCTTCCTCGACGTGCACGACCCGCGCACGCGGCTGCGCACCGGCCTCGCCGCCGTCGACTGGCTGGGCGCGACGACTATGATCGGGCTCACCGTCATGCTGCTCCTCGGGCTCACGCTGGGCGGGGCCTCGCCGTCGACGTGGTCGTCGGCCAAGGTCGTGTGCCTCCTCGTCTCCGGCACGCTCATGCTGGGCGCCTTCGTCGCGAGCGAGAAGCGCTTCGCGCGGCACCCGATCCTGCCGCTGCACATCCTCCGGGACGCCGGAACCGTCGCCGCGCTGCTCGCGGGGTTCGCGCACGCCTTCGTCGCCATCGCGGCCGAGTACTACCTCCCGCTGTTCTTCCAGGCCGCCCGCCTCGCCTCCCCCACCGCCTCCGGCGTCCTCATCCTCCCCCTCATCCTCACCGAGGCCGCCGCCGCGACCGCGACCGGCCTCGCCATCCACCGCACCGGCGAGTACCGCCGCCTGCTGCAGGCCGGGCTGGCGGTGACGACGGTCGGCGTGGCGCTGTGGAGCGCGCCTTCGCTGCTCGACGCCGGCACGCCGCTGCGCACCGTCGTCGGCCTGCAGGTGCTGGCCGGCGCCGGCATCGGGCTGGGGTTCCAGACCCCCGTCATCGCGGTGCAGGCGGCGGTGACGCCGGAGGCGCAGGCCGACGTCGCGGCGGCGACGGCGGCGCTCGGGCTGCTGCGCAACCTGGCCAACGCGCTCTCCGTCGTCGTCGGCGGCGTCGTGTTCCAGAACGGCGTCGCGAGGGGCAGGGGGGAGTTGTTGAGGGCTGGCGTCGAGCCCGGACTGGCGGACGTCTTGGCGGGGCCTGAGGCCGCCGCCCATGTCGAGAGCGTGAGGGGCATTGGGGATGAGAAGGGGCGCTGGGTCGTCAGGAGGCTGTTTGCGGCCGCGATGAGGGATATGTGGGTCTTGTATGCGTGTGTGGCCGCGGTGGGCGTGCTGGCGTCGCTAGGGGTGAAGAGGAGGGTGTTGAGCGAGGAGCATGTTGAGACGAAGACGGGGTTGGGGAGGGAGGCGGAGGGGGAGGAGGTGGGTGGGGAGAGGTGAGTGGGCGGCTGGGCGGCTGTGTGGTGGTGGTGGTAACAGCGGATTGGAGAGGTGGTTGGACTTTGGTGTTGCCCGCAAGTGGGAACGACTACTACTACGTTTGCTACTACTGCCGAGGGCTGGCACAGAGAGAGAGGGAGAGAGAGGGAGAGGGAGAGAGAGGGAGAGGGAGAGAGAGGGAGAGGGAGAGAGAGAGAGAGAGAGAGACAGATAGACGAAGCCGCTTCCGGAGCCTACCGACTCTGGTTTTGGTGACAACTGACCTCGATGCCGAAGCGGCCAACAACAAAAGACGGTAAGACGTTCACCGAGGACCGGTGGTCTCCCATTTCGGCCCGACGTACGGATGAGCTGAGTAGGGCGATTGCGGCGAAAGGAAGGGATGCATTGCAAACAGCCGACGCTTGATTGGCTGCCGGGGTACGGGATACGACGTGCTTCGAGTTTCCGTATATTCTCCAGCGGGCTCGATGCTCCGTTCCTTATTCTGCAGCTGACGAGAATATATGAAACCGAGCCTTTGTCGTTGGAAAATGAAGTACTTGAGAGAAACGGACCGGCTCCGTCGTTGTGAAACCGACCCCCGGCCGAGATCGTCGACGGGATCGAGGGGATCGTACAAGGAATGCCGATGTCGGACTGGAGGAGGTGCCGAGGGTGCGTCTGCTGGTACGCCTTGCTCACGATCAAGCTCGTCCGGGCGAGTCGAGTCGAGTCCCGGCTGGAGCGCCAACGTTATTTAGAGTGCTGACGTTGGGTTTTCCGCTATACTGTCGGAGTTGCGCAACAATCGCGTGACCGCGCATATCCTTTAAACGGGCGGTTGTTCTGGGATGGGCTGTCGGCGGCCTTGAATGAGACGACTACTGCTGGCCTGTTTCAGTTGTTCCGCTTACGGCAGGCCGGGTTTGATTCGTCGTCCCCCAGCTGCAGAGCTGTACGGGGAAGGAGGCCGGAAGGGCATGAAGAAGCGAGGAGGGGCCGGATTATTGCTGAGAGCGGCAGTGCGGCAGCTGTGCTCCACTCCCGGATCCAGACGGGCGGAAGAAGCCAATGGCCAACGCCTCGGCGGTGGTGCCGGCCGAGGCGCTCGCGTGTGGCAGTTCGCTACGTGTGCGGGCCGTCGAGAACATCAGGGGTGTGCGTGTGGATGGAAGGAAGCGAGTGGGAGGAGAAACAGGCCGAAAGAGCGAATAGACTATTTTTTAACGTTTGAGCAGGACTCTGGAGAGATCCCCACTTTGGAGAGGGAGAAACACTGCTCTCAATCTGAAACCAATCACACGCAGGCAATTAGACGGGTCGGCACGGCTCGCATTCATTGGGGAGAGGGTCTGGTGCCCCATGTCGCCGCCAGCTCCGCCTGCCCCACCTCCATCGGACTCTGTCGCTTGATCGTCGGCATTAGGTAACCGACACCCGGCTCGGATTTCACGCAGAAGAAAACACTTGGCGTCAAACCTGCAGCTGGATGGAGTTGCAGTCTGATGGTCGGCCCACCCCCGGAAATTGCCGCGCCTTTGCGAGCCCGTTGTACGCACGCAACCCGAAAGAGGGAATCGACGGCGGCCGTGCCTTGCTGTTGGTCGCGCGATGGATTGCGAGTGCTTGGCGTGGTGCCTGACGAGGACTGCCCAGGGCTGACGCGGCTTCGGCGGCTCCGAGACAGCCTTCTCGAACGCCTCGGTGCAGCTGAGCTCGGAGAAAAACATGCACTCGTCCACGGGGCCTGCAGCTGCGCGGCACGGCCGAAGCGAGTGCGGCGCGGATTCGCCCGTTACTGTTGCTCTCGATCTCGACATGCTGGAGACTAGACAGCGAGGTGGTGGAATCGTCACGTCGCCCCACGAGCAGCGTCGCATCGGGACCGGGAGGCTGCCCGGATCAGATTAGATCCGGCGACGCTTTCGATGCATCAGAGTCAAGCGGGGCCAGGGCGGTGGCGATGGCGCCTTTTATGCACCTGATCCGAGCCTAGCTCCAGTCGCCGGCGAGAGCGAGCCGCCCTGATTGGCCCGCCTGCGACCCACGATTATCTTATCTTATTAGATGAAAATGCCGTTGCATGCGTGCCGGCAAAAACTCTGCTGGCGAGCATGCTGCAGCCAGACCGGGGCAGGTAGATCACTTATTAGACGGCTGCCGGCCGCCCAGTCGCAGTGTACCCCCCAAGACTCTTCGCTCCCTCAAGCCAAGATGGGCATTCTCGACAATGTTAGAGGCCGCAAGGATGCCGTGGTTGCCGAGGCCGCCGTGCAGCCCGGCCAGCCGCAGCCCGAGCCCAAGGCCGACTTCACCGTCGACCACCCGTCCGACACCAACTCCGACGCGCTGAGCCTCGAGGCCCGCCACGAGCGCGAGGTCGAGAAGCACCCCGACGAGGTCACCAAGAACGTCGACCAGGGCGTGCAGAAGGTCGAGGCCGCCGCCCTCGTGTGGACCAAGAAGACCGTCTACTGCATCTACGCCTGGTGAGAGTCGTCTCGCCGCTGTCCACCCGTTGCCAGCTAATGCCCCCGCCAGGATCTGGGTGTGCTTCTTCATGCTGGCCTTCCAGCAGTCCATCGCCAACAATGTCAACTACTACGCCTACTCGGGCTTCTCGGCCGCCCCCCAGATCTCCACCGCCAACATCCTGGCCTCCATCGTCGGCGGCATCCTCAGGCTGCCCGCCGCCCGCATCCTGAACGTGTGGGGCCGTGCCGAGGGCCTGTTCGTCTTCACCTGCATCTACCTGCTGGGCATGATCATCATCGCCGCGTGCAACGGGCCCGACGGCTACGCCGCCGGCTACACCATCTACTGGATCGGCTACGACTGCATCTACATCATCCTGGACATCTTCATTGCCGACACGTCCGGCCTGAAGAACCGAGCCTTCGCCTTCGGCTTCGTCACCACCCCCTTCATCTGCACCGCCTTCACCGGCCCCCTCGCCGCCCAGTCCTTCCTGGCCATGACGTCCTTCCGCTGGGCGTACGGTGCCTTCTGCATCATCCAGTGCTTCGTCTTCTTCCCGCTGGTCGTCGTCTTCAAGATGTACCAGAAGAAGGCCGAGCGGCTGGGCATCTACACGAAGGAGGCCAGCGGCCGCTCCTGGACCCAGTCCACCGTGCACTACATCCAGGAGTTTGACAGTAAGTCTCGCGCCGTCCATTCCGCCACGGGCCGCAAACTGACGCGCGCGCAGTCGTCGGCTGCCTGCTCATCATCGCCGCCTTCGTGCTCTTCCTGCTGCCCTTCAGCCTGACGTCGTACAGCATGGCGGCGTACGCGAGCGCCAAGTTCATCGCCATGGTGGTCGTCGGCTTCCTGCTGTTCCCCGTCTTCTACGTGTGGGAGCGCTTCTTCGCCACGAAGCACTTCGTGCCGTGGGAGCTGCTCAAGGAGCGCACCGTGCTGGGCGCGTGCGTCACGTCGGCCGTGCTCTACTTCAGCTTCTACTCGTGGGACCTGTACTACTACTACTTCGTGCAGGTCGTCTACAACCTCGACATCAAGGACACGGGCTACATGACGCAGATCTACAACGTCGGCTCGTGCTTCATCTCGCCCATCTTCGGCCTGTGGGTGCGCTGGACCAAGCACTTCAAGTACACGTGCCTGTGCTTCGCGCTGCCGCTCATGATCCTCGGCGCGGGGCTGATGGTGCACTTCCGCGGGTCGGACGGCGACATCGGGTACGTCATCATGTGCCAGATCTTCATCGCCTTCGCCGGCGGCATCCTGGTCATCGGCAACCAGATGGCCGTCATGTCGGCCGCGGACCACGTCGGCGTCCCCATGATGCTGTCCATCCTCAGCATGATGTCCAGCATCGGCGGCGCCATCGGCCAGGCCGTCGGCGCCTCCATCTACGCCCACACCTTCCCCAAGGCCCTGGTCGAGAGGCTGCCCGCCGACCAGCAGGCCAACTGGTCCACCATCTACCTCGGCGGCAGCACCACCCAGCTCACCTACCCCGTCGGCTCGCAGACCAGGGACGCCATCAACTACGCCTACGGTTACGCCCAGAAGTACGAGTGCATCGCCGCCACCGCCATTCTCGTGCTGGCCATCCCGTCCATCGCCATCTGGAAGAACTACAATGTCGACAGGAAGCAGGTCAAGGGCAACGTCATCTAAACGGCTGGTTTTTTTTTTTTTTTTTTTTTTTTTTCCCTCTCTAGCGGAGAAAGAATTTTCCAATAATACTAATGAGATACCAACCAAAAACGGGGAACGACGGGGACGGGAGTAAATAGGTGTACGGAGACGTTTCATTAACCGCATATCCAATCTGAGTTTTTTTCTTGCACAAGATTCGTCTCTCCAATGCAAACACGTCAACACGGTGAAATGTTGCCGTACCTGTCTACGCCGGCCGTGTCCTCGGTAAGATGTCCACGCTGTTCACGCTTGGCGCCGGCTTCTCCGCGAAACCTTTCGCTTCCTTCCTGGTGTCTGCAGATCCTCCGCCGGCTTCTTCGCCAGCCCCGTCCTGGCCGTCGGCGCGGGCACGAGCGCCGACATCTAGCTCGAACGCCTGGTAACAGTCTAGTGGGATCCTTCGTTTGGTGGCCACTTGCCGGCCCGTCTCTCGGGCACGGTACGTAGGCATCGCACACCCATGCCGTCCCGCAACGCGAGGGATGCGGCTGCTGGCAGACAGCATACAATGCGTCGTCTCCTCCTTCAGCCCTTTCGTCAGCGGCTTCGTCGCCCAATACAAGAACTGGCAGCGGACGCTATGGGCCATCCTCTTCGCACGCGTGATGCTGCCGATTCCGTGAGTTTTGTTCAGATGGGACCCGAGGATTCGAGCGAGGAGCAGTCACGACACGGTCAACGCATGAGCTGAGCAAGGTCACCGAAATAATGCTTGGAGGACTGTTCACTGGCGATACACGGGTCTTTTAGGGGTTGATTGGTTGATTCCGAGAAATCAGGCAATATGGAGGGACTGTTCCGCGGCGCGATTGTATAGGAGCCTGGAGATGATTCGATAGATACTTGAAACAAGTGAAACGCGTGGAATGTTACTACAGCCGGCGTACATGGTGAGGTCTGTTGACTGGCCTGTTCCGATCCCATCCGATATAAATCTCGACATAACGTCATCACCTCGTATCACTCGGACAATGATCCAATGGCCGCCCACGGCGCTCGACTATGCTCAGGGAAGCGTCCGGTGCCGGAGATTAGATCCGAAGGTTGCCGTAGTTGGTCCCAAACGAGCTATCTGATCCGGACTCCGTGGCCCACCGAAACTTGCTCCACCCACAAAGTTTCGTCAGGCGTGCAAGATCAATGGGGTCTTAGGCCACCATTGGTCTCTGCGTTATACAAAAACACGTGGTACACCCGACGGCCCGGCAGAAGCCGTCTCTGGTAGGCTCCGCTTGTGCAGCAGCCTGTCACACACAACGTCCTGGCCTGCGTTTGACGGGGTTATGCGTCTACCAATTGGTGTTTTCTCGGTCCTTTTTCTTTATCAGCAATTTGGATGAGAAACACGAACTTACTACCTACTAAGCGCTTAGTTGTTATACTAGCGACGAGGCATAGTGGCGTATAACATGAGAATTAGAGTTTTCGGGGAGGGATTTCGCATTAGATTGTTGCTTCTCATACCAAGTTGCTGACAAGAGAAAAGGGCCGAGAAAGCACCAATTGGTAGACGCATAACCCCGTCAAACGCATAACCCAGGCCAGGACGTTAGATTCTTCAAACCAAACAGCATCGTCTCCGGGGGCATGGCGTCGCCCGAGCTGCTCCCTGCCGCATGAGCATGATCACCCTTCCACGGGAAAACCCCACCCCCGACGACAAAACTACTATTTTCGAACCCCTCGGAACTCGAACTGAAACGCCACATACATGCCCAAAAAGACCATGGCGAACGCCGTCATCGGCACTGCACGCACGTATTCCTCGCCCGCACACAGCCACCCTTGGTTCCTCCAACCCCAGCTTGTACCACACCACCCCCCGACGTCTCCCCAAGCAGAAACACCGCTGACACGTTGAGCAGAAACACCACGCTCGCGTTCGCGAGCAGCGTCGCGACGCCCGCGCGCTGCGGGTCGAGGTTCAATCACTGACGGGTCGCAGATCTCGCGGGCTGGCCACGATAGATTGTGAAACTACAGCATGCAAAAGCATCCTTTTGAGGCTCCGTGTTTACTTCACTCCGTTTGGGATATGCCAAATCATACGCCCATTGATCCTGCGCTCTTTCACGATGATGGCGGCTCCATCTTCCATGGTGATGAAGCACTTGAGCCCAGGTGTGCGGTAGGCTACAGCGCCTCAGGCCATATGCTTCTGTTGACTTCCCTTCGACCCGTGTAAACGGTGTGGGGTCTTTTGCGATCAAGAAGGCTGAAGGATCAAGTCCGTGCTTCTCGGGATCCACAGACCGTTGATCAATATTTGCACCAGTCAGCAACCCTTGCGGCCGATGCCAATCATAGTGGTCACAATTTGAAGGTTGCAAATCAGGCTGAGATATCAACAGAAGAATTGTGGGGTGAGCGAGAGCGCCCCCACATCATGGCGCTGCTGCCTGGAGCTTGTTGGTAACACAAACCTACGCCTCCTCTCCTCTCATGCATGTTTCCAGGTGATAAGACCACTTCTGCTTCGGCTGTCACACGAGAAGGCGGCAGCGAAGCTTCAGCCTTGTTGCCTTGCGATTTTTTTTTTTTTTTTTTTTGGTTGACGTATCCCACTATCAGCTTTCGACGTCTGGTAGAAATAATTGATATGCATCTGTGAAATGATCTGAAACCATAAAGTTCAGTTAAAACTGTCGTGTCTCATGCATCCACTCCGGCGGTGACAGTTGAAAGATGACAGCATGAGGCGTCAAACGCCAAGTAATGACACGTTTCGAGCCCCTGCCGAAGGGTTGGGGGCCGGCCACGTTTGGCGACAACGGGGCCACATCGTGCTACCCTCCAACCCCTTCGGGGTAACGCAGAGCGGTCCCATGCACTCCTCTAGACATGCTTGTCCGATGAAGCGGAACAACAGCTGCGCCGCACTCGTGCAGGAACAGTAGGTATAAGAAGGTGGAGAGACCAGCATCTCAATTGCACTGCTGAAGTCCTTTCACCCGGTCGCTTGCCCAGCCAAAATTGCAGGGAACGCAGAATGTCGCTCAGCCTCGCCCCTCACCTCGGTGAGGCCAACGTGACCGCGGTGCTTGTGGTATTGGCCGCCATTTCTCTCGTGTACCTGGTGTACTTTCTGGACGAGAAACCATACAAGGGCTTTCCAGTTGTCGGCCTGGAAAAACATGGCTTCTTCAGAATGGCGAAGGCGAGAGCTGCTTGGATAGCCAACGGCTGCGAGATCCTGGAGCAAGGCGCAAAGCAGGTATTCATCCCTCCGCATCACGATATAGCATATCTGACCAATACAGTTCCCCGGCGCCTTTCAAGTAATCACCGCCAGCGGGCCAAAGATTGTTCTTCCCAACCGCTACGCCAACGAAATCAGAAACAATCCACACATGAGCTTCGGGAAGATAATCACACGGGTGCGCATCTCTATATATATCCGCCACACCAACCAACCTCTAAACCCAAGCAGGAATTCTTCTCCTCGTATCCCGGCTTCGAGCCATTCGACACCCTCAACCAACACAACATCATCCAAGACGCCACCAAAAACAAGCTCACCCAGTCTTTAAGTACCGCACGAAATCCGCTCCAACCACCCCGCATCCGCAAACTAACTCCCGCAAGCCCTATTCACCGAAGACATCTCCGCCGAAGTCACCAAGATCCTCGACGAGCTTCTCGGCGGCGACCAAAAAGGTGGGTGAGCGCGCGCACACAACCCCCCAACCCCCAACCCCCTCCGTCCCTCCCCCAACCGCCACAAAAAACCTAACGCCACCCTCCCCCCCCCCCCACACAGACGACGACGACGACGACGACGACGACGACGACGACGACGACGATGACGACGAATGGACGACGCTCCCCCTCCGGTCCCTCACCGCCCGCACCATCGCCCAAGTCACCTCGCGCGTCTTCCTCGGCGCGGAGCTGGCCCGCAACGCCGAATGGTTGTCGCTCTGCACGACCTACGCCGTCACCGCGTTCGCCGCGCAGCAAGCGCTGCTCTCCTGGTCGCCGTTGCTGCGGCCGCTCGCGCACCGCCTCCTGCCCGCGTGTCGGCGGCTGCGCGCCTTGACGGCGGCGGGGCGGCGGGTCATCGGGCCGCACGTCGAGGCGCGGGCGCGGGAGGTGGAGGAGGCGGCGGCGAGGGAGGGAGGGAGGGGGGAGGCTGGCGGGGCGGCGGCAAGGGATATGGTTGGGTGGATGGAGGAGGTGGCGAGGGGGCGGGAGGGGGAGTTCGATGGTGCGGGTGCGCAGATCATGTTGGCGGTGGCGGCGATTCATACTACGTCCGAGGCGTTTGTGTGGGTCGTGGCGGACCTGATTGAGCGGCCGGAGTATGCGCGGGCGTTAAGGGAGGAGGTGGTGGCGGTGCTTGGGGAGGAGGGGGGGTGGCGGAGGGATGCGTTGGTGAGGATGAGGCTGCTTGATAGCTTCATCAAGGAGTCGCATCGGAGGCATATGGTTGATGCGTGTAGGTTTTTTTTTTTTTTTTTTTTTTTTTTTTTTTTCGTTGCGGGTTGGGCTAATGCTGTGTGCGTGCAGTGGTCATGGACCGGTATGTCGAGAAGGAGGTCGTGCTGTCCGATGGCCTCACGCTACCGGCCGGGTCGGCGCTCATGGTGCACGCGACGAACAACCTGGACGAAGCCTTTTGGCCGCGGGCGAAGGAGTTTGATGGCTACCGCTTCGTCAAGTTGCGCGAGCAGCCTGGCGAGGAGAACAGGCACCAGCTCGTCACGACCAGCGCGGAGCATCTGGGGTTCGGCTTGGGTCTTCATGCCTGTCCCGGACGCTTCTTTGCGGCGAACACGATGAAGCTCATGCTGGCGCAGTTCGTCATGAAGTACGACTGGAAATTCGTGGATGAAAAGCCGCAGCTGCGCGCTGCGTTTGGCTCCAGCGTCTACGTCAATCCGACGCTGCAGGTGGCTGCCAAGAGGAGGAAGGAGGAAGTGAAGCTGTAGGTGCGCCTGGGAAAGAGCTTGTCGGGGCATTGAATGGGGATGGTGCATGTGAAGGATCACTGGTGGCGTCAGAATGCCCCTCGACATTCGCCATGTTTGGGGCAACGGGCTCCTCGGTCAGCAACTAAGAGATCTCATACATGCACCCTTTGTTATTGACGGCTCGGACGATGGCTGCGCCGCAAAGGCTGACTGTTGCGCATCGCCTTACCGTGCAATCAGCGGAGATGCGGAGAAAGTCGTTCCCTCTTCTGGATGGCCGAGCTGCCGGTTGCATCTCACTGCAAGTGCGGCGGAGTGCCTGATCTGCAACACACATCCTCCGCCTTGGAAGATTCACGCAATAATTCACTTGCTTCGCCGTACAAGTCTTTTGGGAGGAGATCAATGTTGCCCTTGTCTAGACCCGCGGCTGAGCATATATACCGCGCTCTGAGCTTGCACTGACGGCTCATTCAGCAGCTGAATATCCCTCTGCGCCATTTCTTCTCATCGCCCCCGCTCCTCTCAATGGGTCTTGACAAGCCAACAAGCCATTCCTCGCTCTCAGAAGCGGAACTCAGAGCGTGTCTTGATATGCAGGTAGGTTGCCCGGTCAATGGATGACAAGCCGACACGCTGACACGCAGAGCAGGCCGTCCCAACAACCCGTTGCACCACCTTTTCAGCGCGCTGTCAAATCGCTCCAGTGCCTCCGTCCACCTTCGCACTAGTCGGACTCCTGTGGACAACAGCACCGAAGACCCAACAGTCCGCATTACCCGCTAATCGGCAAAGCTGAAGCATTTTACATGCGCAAGCCTTGTTCGGGGCTCCCATGGTCCCCCGCAACCCCGCAACCCCGCAACCCTACGACCCTACGACCAATCCAACACCAACGCATTTCTGCTTGCGTCATAATGGATGATCCAGCTCTGCACAATATCAGTTTGCAACCAGTTCGCCCGGCAGTGACCAGGCTCACCCGTGACGCCTACCGCCAGGCGCCGTAACAAAAGCTGCGCGCACCACTGCCACACTGCTGCAATGCTTCACCAACCATCCCAAAAGCACGCTGCTCTACGGATTAGACCGCGTTACCTATATAAAAGCTCGTCGTTGTATCAAAACGTACGTCGCATGTCTTTCTGGGGATGTTGCGTCTCAATGGCAACAGTGAGGAGCAGGACGTCGATGATAATAGCAGGAAGGGGTGGCGGCGACGGTGGCTGCTGTGTTCGCGCGCGGTAGGCTTGCATGTTTAATCTCTGCTACTTGCGAGGAGAAACTACCTACCGTTGCGGGCTACCCTAGCTTGAATGAAGACGTCGCGGGCGTTCTGAGCTTAATCCGGCCAATTGCGCTGCACATTGGTTAAGGCTGCGGCGGTTTCTTTTGGGGGCAGCTCGTGGTACTTGCGCCGTAGTTGGCTTCGAATTCGGTCTAGACAAATAGCATACTTTCAGCTCATGTAAACTAACAAGCGGTACTTGGAAAGATCATGTTACGATGGTAGGAAGCCATCACTAAATTTATGCCTGCTTTTTCCCTCAAATTTTGTCTAACTTGGCCACCTCGCTCGGTACTTTCGGATGCCACAGCTTCTAATCCTGGTTAGCGTTAGCCCCAATGGTGGGACATAACCATGCCGGTGCATTTTACGTGTGCAGTTTAGTAAACCAAGCCTGTGGCTGCTGACACCTATATCTGTCATATGGCGATGTGGAATCAGTTATGGAGGGATTCTACCCACGTGAAGGGCAATCGGCACTGCATGTCATTTGAATTTCGCCCTAGACAGGAGTATATCTCAACTTGAAGCTCCTGAGTAGCATCCATCCTGGTCGGTGCGTCCTTACTGTTGACTGTAGCCTTCACTTGCTTCCCAGGGATGAGAAAAGATACAGCCCTCTCAGGTCCATCTATATTCGCCTACGGCTATCAAGTGTTGCGCCGTGGCATGTCTCTTCGTTCCCAGCTATGACTTTATATGTGTAGAATCTCGCCATCCTGGGTTACATACAGCGGTCAAGTCTTGCTAGCGGTGCGTAACAACTGCAGAAACTTGTCAAAGGCCCCTGGTGAACGGCTCTGCATAGCGAGTAGTGCGTTGTAGAGCTCATCCAAGTCCGCAGCATAGGAGTCTGTCAACCGCACTGGGAATTGCAGCTCTGTGCCGTGCTTGACCACATTGGCGACCACCTTCTCGGGTGACAGTGACGGATCTGGCTCTATACACGCCCTAGCGAGCTGCTCTTTGATGGCCGCATACATCTTCTTGACTTCGTGCTCCGTCAGGCCGCGGAGACCAGGGATCTCCAATGCAACCTTGCGCCCAAGAAATGCCCCAGCGAAACTCCCAGCGGTGGTCCCCAAGACAATCCAGAGAGGCCCACCGCCCATCGCGCAGACTATCACGCAGCCGGCATTACCGCCACCCCATGCCACCGTACTGCTGATGAAATCGACCCCAAGATTCTTCCCGAAGCGCACCCAGTCACCAGTGGACGCGAGGCTAATCGTGCCAAATGCCGACCCGACAAGAAAGCCTAGCACGGTGCCGTTCCTGAAGAATGGATGGTCTATCCATTGTGAGAGCCCTCCGACTGTTCCGCCGTAGAGCCCGCTGACACCCGTCTTGATGAGATACTGCTTGAAGTCGCCGTCCAAGAGCAGCTTGAATTCAAAGACCCCTGTCAGGAGAGAACTCTGCCACACGCCATTGACCACTGCTGTCTTGACCCTAAGGCGCGTTAGAGCGCTCTTAAGAGCATCTTCTACCAACGGATTGGCAGCTTTTCCAGAAGTGCCGATCTTCTTCGCCGCTTTCAGCACCCTCTCACGCTCCGCAAAGATTTTCTCCCTGCGAATCATCAAGACCTTCTCTGCCTCGCCCTTTGGCAAGGCTTTCTCCAGATAGGCTTGCGTCAAAGCCCTCTCCAAGCTCTTCTCCAGACTCAGCTCGTTCGGAAACGGCTTGAGGATATCGAAGCCTGCCTTTGTGCCGTCGGGGTAGGTATGAACATATTGGTGGTACTTGACTCGCGGGATGTCGTACAGCTTGCTGGGGGGAGGGGGGGCTCCCGCTCTAAAGCCGACTCAAGCCATAGCTGCGTCTCGGGTGATCTCCATGCGGAAGTAATACTCGCAACATCGTCGGGAGAGACGGGAGGGGCGGGCGATTCGAAAGCCGTGGCAAATGCGCTCTTGACATCATTCTCCGACATGCCCGAAACTAGCATTATTGCCTCTTTAATCTCTTCAACCATCTTGGATTATCGCTTCGAACCGTCGTAGTATGATCGCTTTCAATATTGGCTTCCTTCCGTGTTGTTGGTGTTGGTAGTCAGGCAGCAAAACCTCCCGTGTCGCTGCTTCGTTTGTTAATCCTGACACGCATGACAAATCGCCCTGAGCGATATGCAGGCTACGTGTCGCTGATGGATCGATCGATTCGGTTGCAGCAAAGGCCTTATCGGGCGAATCAGCACCACCACACCTCACCTCTGCGTGTCGTCTAACGTCGCGGACGGGGTTTTGCGCCCATACTGAGTTTTACGACAACGAATGGGTGTTTCTCGGTAACTGATAGTAGTGACGGTTTGCTAGTTCACATACAATTTACGTAGGAAATCGATTGACATCTGATTGGCTTGTCGCAAACCCCAGTGTGGGCGCAAAACCCCGTCAGCGACGTTACTACGCTCGAACTCCGGAGCAGTTAGCAAATGGCGCCAATGACCACTAAACACATCTCAAAGTGACGATTACTTGATATAACTCTATACGCTCTTCAGACTTGACCTGCACAACTCTTAGCGTAAGATAACCTTAAAAGGTAAGTTTTATAATAGTAGTGTTCTAATATATCTTCGCTACTAGTATCTTAAGGGACGGTTCTTCTACGGTATTCGCTTGCTAGACTTTGCTTATCCGCATTAATTTATCCTTTAATACCGATGAATATACCTCTACCTTCCCTAGCGTAAGATTCTTGCGCTTACGACGGCGTTTATCCTTGATCGCGAAGGCCTTTTCTTTAACTTATGTTTTATTCTTGTCTTCTTTAGGTTCTTATAGCTCACTATATTTGTCTTTCGAGAACTACTTGTTGAAACCTTAATGGATTGACCCTCTAAGGGACTTCACAGCTAGCAGAGACTATTGTACAGTAGAGTGGGACTAAGCCCAATTGGGTCTTCTATTCTGGGTAGATACTATGTGCGGCTCTTCGATCTTCAACACTACTAATCCGGGCGATCGGCGAACTTTTGCCTCGTTGTTTACTTTAAACAAGATCTGATTTTGATCCGGAAGAAGGGCGCATTCGGTAAGGATATTAAGGCAATACGTTAAGTCAGGCATTATAAAACGAGCTATAGCACTTCTGTTGGATACTGAACACTATTGAATATCGTCAAAGTTAGCGGTGTGGTTGTTGACCTGGGCCATGGTGGATAGCGGTCAGAAACAGCGCGATGTGTGATACAACTCGGCCTATACATATGACTCGCGGCTAGCGTTGGATCAGCCGCAGAAGATTCCCGAAGCCCAGAAAATAGCCAGTAGATTTGAAACGCTAGACAGAGTGTGGTTGGACGGTTCGGTCCAGGCCCTTTAGGTCACCGGGACGGCGCAGGGGCCGAGCTCCGGGTATCTGCCCGGCGACTTACCGTTCAGACCGTTTTTTTCCCTGCGTCAGCCTCAAATGTTTCGCAGTGAGGGGAATCTTGACGCGGCCGAGGCAAGAAGATCAACAGACAAAGCAAAGAAGATGATTGGCCATGTTCTATGACTGCCCCACGTTACACCGGGTTCTCCTGAAGGCTGCTTGTCGCGAAGGGGCAACGAATGGCGTCGTGGAAAATAGCTCGGGGAACGCGCGGAGGAATTGTGGGGCTCTCCTATAGGCAGGACGCATGTCCGCCGTCATCCACGTAGGGAGTGCTCCAGGGAAATTTTTCCACACCGACGCCCGATTTTTAGTAACACGAGCCGTTTCAGGAGTGGTATGCGCCGCTTAGGGTCCTACTTAAACCGACTGATGAGCCATACTTCGCGGCAAAGGCATCATTTTGCGTGATCCCACTGTTGAATCGCGCAAGGCCGCCTTATACTTAAATCCCCCAAAAGGGAACCCGCTCGCCTGCCTCGCTCCGTTCCTTTGTCGACTCTTCCACTCCTCCAAGCCACCGCCATTCAAACACACCTTTCAAAACACCTTGGATACCCTTCGGAGCTGCGAAGAAGAGAAACAGCGAAAAAAAGGAGAACCCATCCACCCGCATCCCATCCCTTCCCACTCAGCCGCGCTCCCCGAAGAGCCTCCGACTACCCAAACCAACCACCTCACCCGCCACAACAATGAGCGCCGCCGCCGTCGCCGAGCGCCGCCCATCCGCAATCCTCACCGCCGAACCAACAGACCTGGAGCACCTGCAACAACAACAACAACAACAACAACAACCACAACAACCACCAGCGGCGGCAGCACCACCGCTCGACCGCCTCGGCCTCACCCACGCCCTCAACAACCCCGCCACCGCCCTCCCCGCGGCGGCGCCCGCCCTGACCCCGGGCCACATCTACTCCTCGCCGTACCCCACCGCCACGCACACGCTCGACCTCTCGCGGCTGCCGACGGCGTCCTCGCTCTTCGCGCGGGCGCTGCAGTCGCTGGCGCCGGCCGACGGCGACTACGCGACGGCGCCGTACGAGCGCGCGTTCGACTACGCCTCGGTCTTCGCGGAGCTGCGGGAGCTGGCGACGGACGCGGGGTTCGCGTGGCCGCGGACGAGCTTCTACGTCGTCGCCTTCCGCAGCGTGTTGAAGGACGGGGTCGACGGGGAGAGGCTGGGGCTGCTGGACGAGAAGAGCCACGAGGAGGCGGTGGAGGGCGGGGGGCTGCTGAAGTATTGGTTTGGCGTGCCGGATGGGGAGAGGAGGAATCTTGCGACGTGTGAGTGATGGACTGCGGGCGCGGGGCGGGCGGGGGGGGGGGGGGGGGGGGGGGGGGGGGGGGGGGGGGGGGGGGGGGGGGGGGGGGGGGGGGGGGGGG
>JAJMYO010000236.1:0-49435 GCA_023087385.1 Diplodia sapinea | reverse complement strand
CCCCCCCCCCCCCCCCCCCCCCCCCCCCCCCCCCCCCCCCCCCCCCCCCCCCCCCCCCCCCCCCCCCCCCCCCGGGCAATGCAAGCATCCTGGGAAGCAAACGCACGCGCGAAGTCGTGCGGTAAAGAATCCGACCGACGTTTAAAGTTGGACTCGAAATAGAACGTGATTGGGTTATTACTTGGGATGGTGTGGGTTGTAGAAGAAGCTTTTTTTTTTTTTTTTTTTTTTCGGGGGGTGGAGGTAAGGGTTGTGGAACGGACCGAACAGTACGATACTTTTCCCGTGGAAGGACCGGGTTCCGGCGACCACCGGGGTCCGAGTGTGCGTGATGGACATGCAAAGTATGCCCGTCAATCGTGCCGATTTGTTCTGCCGTTTCGTGGGTACCCCGAGTCGGTCTCTGCTCTGTTTCACTTCGTTGTATAAAATACCGCCGAAGGAAGATGTGGGGGCGAGGGGCGAGGGTCAACATGCATGTACACGCATCTAGCATTGACTTCAGCAACGTTCGGATCCTGCGGTTCAGAAGGAACAGGATTATTTCCTGCGTTCGAAGTTGTCAGGAACGGTCGGTGAAGCGGTTGGATCCAATATGCTGGTACCGGCGGCAGATCCAATATGTTGGGCATACGTAGCATTGGCCGGTGCGTATGGTCCCAGATGGGCCAGCTTACGGCCCAAGACGACGACCGCCAGGGAAGGATTGTTTACTACGTCCAAACTTGCCCTGCAGGAACCACGAGAAAAGGCCAGAACGTGCCAGGTGTGGAGGTGACCACCCCAGCCACCGCGCATCATGACATGGAAGGATCCTTTACTTCGTCCGATGTTGAGCGAGACTCGAGTGGAGAGCTCCATGCCGGATGCCCCGTGCCCAATGGCCAGCCACGCCTTCCCGACAGTGGAAGCGTGTGCGGCCATGGAAGTAGGATAAGCTGTGTAAGCGCGGCGCGCCATTTAAGCCGCGGCCGTGTGTCTGTCTCTCTGGCGGCAACCAACCACCGAACCAACAGCCGGCTGGAAGGATTTCTTGCTACGTCCAACGTGAACATGGGTTTGCGAGGGAACGGTGCGCAGAAGAATGGCCGGGGCGGAGACCGTGCACATCAGAACGTATACGCCGCCGGCTTACGCTTCGACAAACATACTGATGAAGGATCCCTTGCTACGTTGGAAAGTCCGCCAGAACCACCGCATCCTCCGCAACGCTTCAAACGCCCGTCGACCCTGCGCCACCGCCGTGGGGCTGGCTGGTTTTTTCGAGGACACCCAAGTGACAAAGTCACCAGAAGCGACGAATCAACGGGCGCCAGCCTGTCATCCAGAGCAAACAGGCAGAACAGCAGCACGTACGCCTCGTCGTCAGGCCCCTTTACCTGACGCCGGTCCTGGGGGCGGGATACCCGCAACCCAAAAGAAGGATCCGAGACGGCGAAGGTCGGTCTGAGGGATCCAGCACCACGTGCCTCGCATTCGTTCCCATCCATCGCCCCAAATCCTGTTGGGTTCCTCGAGCAAATGAAAAAAGGGTACGTAGGATCCGAGGGAAAGGAAAAGGAAAAAAGAAAAGGAAAAAGAGCCCTAAGATCGAATCCGACAGCGAAAAAGACTGCGCCACCCACCAATTGCGAGGCAGAAGGGCGACGTCAGACGGACTGTTTCCGATTGGTATCTACCTCCCCGCCAAAGCGATCCCGCGCCTCCCAGTAGTCGTGTGGCGCTCGAGGGATTCCAGACCGCGAATCCCACAACTTTCGCTCCCACTAGCGTCCGCCGACTCTAACTTAGCCTTCCACTACCACCGCAACCCTTCACGACCCGAGCGACTGAGAATGCGAGCACGAGCAAGATGCGATGACAACGCTACTTTGGGCGGCGTGGCAGCACAACAAAGTAGAGGGGAGAAGAAAAAGAGAGACGGAGAAACGCCACATCGAACGACCCATCCCCTTTCCAAGCTTACCCCCCAGTGCTTTCTATGCGAAACAACCCGTGGTTTAGTAACCGATGACATTAGGTCAGCACACCCCCCGGATACACATCCCCAATCGGGTAACGCCAGGTAAGGGGAAACCTAGCGCCTGGAGAGAAAGTTAACGTTCAACGCACTGCTTGCTTAATATTCCTGCTTCCTTCAACCAAGGGATATGAAAGCCTAATCGTAATGGAAGGCAACTAAACAAGATTTGTGAAAAGATACTAGTGGCGTATCCTTACCGAAACGCACGTGGCCTGAGGTCCCAGGCACACAACGTACTAGCAACTGCCACACCAAAGGTAGCAGCAAAGTGGCGTCTCGGAATTTCCGAAATGTCAGAGAAAAAGAAAAACAAAAAAAAAACTAGCCCCGGACGTAGTTACCCTGGCCGGGCCGGTCGATCGGTTCAGTTCAAATGGTGGTGGTGGGGGCCGGCGCCGCAAACCGTCATAAACGACCGACCCAAATTGTTCTGGACCCTTCTATCGGCGTTGGACTACCCCACGCACTGGCTGGACAGAGATCGAAAGCTGAGCAACATGGCCCCGCCACGTCTAGCCCATATGATATGGCTTGTGCACAATTACAAATAGATGCGAGCCTCGGCAGCCTGGACGACCCGTCTGGTCCGGCTGCGGAGAATGCATTAGCGAAATAAGGAACATGCCATTGCTACCCTCTTTGCTCTGTACGAAATAGTTTTTTGATATCAAGAGTAGGTCCAAAATTCCCACAAACGTCAAAAGGAGAGGGGAAAGGGAGGGAGAATCTTCTGAACAGACGACAACCCACAATACACAGAAAGAAGACCCAAGCAGTAGCGGAGAAAGAAGCGGCAGCAGCCTTCTTTGCCTCGAAACGCCTAACCAATGCATACCAATCATACATCAAGAGGCCGCGGCTTCCTGTCCCGTTACTCCTCGTCCGTGTCAGTGTCAGTGTCCGTATCGCTGGAATCCGACGGCACGTCTCCTTCCGTGTCGCTGCCGCTAGACTCCTCCACCTGCCGCTTGGTCTGCTTGGCCTTCTTCGTCTCGCCGCCCTTCATCGCCGCCATCTGTCCTGCGATCGTATCTGTTTGTCTGTTAGCCTTCTGCCTATCAATCCCCATGGGACGCTTCCGCTTACCCTCATCCGGCTCGCTGATCTCCTCTTCCTCCTCAATCTCCACAGCCTTCGACGGGTGGTCGACCGACAGAATGACATCCATCTTAGTATCCATACCGACGTAGCTGTCGCACACAAGGTGCATGGTGAACTTGTACTGGCCAGGTTGGGGCGGGGCGCCGAACTGCATCTTCAGCGTCTGAACGTTGTAGGTAGGGTTCCCCTGCTCGTCGAACAGCGGCTTGTCGAACTTGGTGAAAGTGAACGGGGGAACAGCGACCTTGTTTTGCCTGCCGTCGGCCAGGAACACGTGCCATCTTGGGGAGTGATCTCTAGCAAAGTATGGAGCGTACGCGAGCGGGGGCTGACCGGCCAGTTCGGCTTTCTTGGCCTCTTCAGCCTCAGCGCCCGTCTTGCGGCCGTGGAGAGCGTCCAGATCGCCTTCCTTGGGATCAACGTCTTCAAGGTCCTTCTGCGTGACCGGAGGAACGTTCTTGGAACCGGGAGGAATGATACGGGCCTTGACAACGAATTGAACCAAGCTGCTAGGAATGATGACCTTCTCGCCCATAACCTTGAAGAATGCCTTCTCTATTTGCAGATGCGGGAGCTGACTGGCAACCTGCTCGGCGGTGGCGAATTCGCTTTCTAACAGCAGACCAGGACCGACTGCGCGCTTGCGCCTTTCGTCCGCAGGCAAGTTCATGTATTCTTGAACACTTAAGTGCGTCCTTGCGCTTTCACCCTCAACTGCGCGAATGACGGCGGGAGTGAACCCAGGAAGCTGGAGAAGCGGCGAAGACTTGGGAGGGATGGCCTGGAGAATATTTTGCGAAGTCTGGTAAGAAGACAGGAGGGGCTGGCTGTTACCGTAGGCGAGGGCAATGGCAAAGAAAGCGTCGTTGAGCTTGTGGGCGATGGGTGCCATCTCGAATTTCTCTGCGTTGAGAGTCTGGTCCTCGAGCTCCACACGTCCAAGGTAAGCCCACAGCAAGGCCAACACTTTCCTGCGCGCACCCTCATCGAGTTCTTCCAGAGTCTGGCGGTCCTTGACAGTAAGTCCTCCGGCGAGAGATGACAGCTCACCCTCCTGGAAGAGCTTGGATTCAACCTTAGATAGACCAGCCTCGGCCTTGTGTCCCTTGAGCGCTTCTTCGAATTCAGTTCCGGTGCTAAGGGCAGAGAGGACGCCACCTTCGCTGAGGTCCGGCTTGTACTCCTTGAAGATGTTGCCCGCACTGGACACCAAGACCTTTTCCTTCGTAACGCGCTGGGTGCCATACCACCACTTGCCGACCAGGTAAGGAAGAACAACGCCCAGGACGATTCCGTAGCCGAGGAGAACATATCTGCCGTGGCCCTCGGTGACAATCCACTTCGGCAGGGCAATGCCGATGCTGAAGCTCTGCTTGCCGTCGGGGTGGCCATATTGCAGGTAGTTGTTGCGGACCTCTTCGTCGGTAAGAGCCTTGAAAGCCTTCGTGTACTCAACCCACGCGTCATTGATCGCTTCGCTGGTCAGGTTCTTCGCAGGGTCAGGCTGGAGCTTGTCGGGGTGGTGAGTCAGGGAAAGCTTGCGGTAGTGAGACTTGATCTGCTTCTCGCTCGCAGACTATGGATTATTAGCAAGATGCCCCCAGAACAAGCTTCGCACGAACCTACCCTGGCGACACCCAAGACATCATAAGGGTCCCAGATCTTAGGTATGGTCCTCGTGGTTATGATCATGAGGTAGATCATCCATGCCATGACAATCCAACCGCTCAAGGCAAAGAGAAACTTTCCCAGCTTGCGCTCCTGCCGGCGCAGCTTCTTGCGCTGACCGTCGATGAGGTCGCCATGTTCGGGAGTGAAATCAGACTTTATTCTCGGAGCGGTGTTCTCGAGATCCTTGCTGCGGGTGAGCAGCGAAATGGTTACTGGAATCGTAACCAGACCGGTGATGGTAGTGACGAAGTACGGGAAGAATTGCCCCTTGAGAGGAAGTCAGTGTGCTGTCTGCGGGTGCAATGGGCGTCATTTGCGCGTACCTGTTCGTCATAGTTGTAGTCGGTGGACATAATGAAAGGCGGTGTCCCGGAGGGACGACGAGGCGAAAGCGACGAAGCTCAGACGGGCAGCTTATTGAAGCCGGCGACGGTACGCGGATAGCTGTACGGAGAGGTTCAGGCGGTGTTGAGCCGGAGATGGGGCATGTTCTGGGCGTCGCAGTGACGGGGTCCGGGAAGTAGTCGCGTTCGCTTTGAACTGAACAGGTGTCTTGCGCTCGAGCTCGGGCAAGGACAGCCCTAACGCCAAGATCCCCCACGTGATGACGCGCTTAACACTGTCCGCGTCGCCATTGCCGCAACTGCAAACATGCCCTTCATGGGACACTGCGTGTGCTTGTGGAAGTAGAAAAGTACATGGCTTCAGTATCTCTTGTTTCTTGGCCGTGATTGGGCGAAGATATGAAAACAAAAGAGTAGGGTTAGATATTTTTGCGCTGGCGCTCGCGATGTCTCGTAAGCACGGCCTTGCAGCCGCAGATCGCTCCACTCCCGAAGTCAAGGGCTATCTGGCTTCAGCTTGGTTGGATTAAGAAATTGTGAAACATGATTCTACATCACTCGGACCAGCTGGAATGTCCAGTCCGTGCGAGCCTCTTTATAAGAAGCGAGATGGATTTGAATGCATGCATCGCTGAGCGACTTGCGAAAAAATACTTCGGAAACAGAATAGTGCTCCAGTGGCTGATCCAATGCAAAAGACGTTATTTTTACTCGCGTGCTGCTTGCATGAGTTGTCATGCAGTCCCTGGTGCTAGGCTCCCCATTGCAGCCGATTTCGATGCTTCGCGACGGTGTAGGCCTGGTTCGCCAGAGTTGGATCTGCAATGGAATTCGATTGCAGCGAGAATTCTTTGCTGTGTGCAAGAGTAAAACGACGGGAGAGAAGCGTAGAGTGTCGCAGCCTGGACGGCGTGGCGACCCGAAACGGGCAAGCGCTTGGGCGAACCTCGGAAAAACTAAGCGGCCGCCCACACTTCTCCAAAAAGCCTCTCTTACTCGCCTCTGCTCAGCGACAACCACGACGACACACGACGACGACAAGTTGCCCATCATGTGTATGTGCTCGATGCACCCTCTCGTGCGCTCGCGACACCCTTCCGCTAACATGGATCGCAGCGCTCGTCTCGGGAGAGAAGAGCAACTTCCAGTACATTCTGCGTCTCCTCAACACCAACGTTGATGGAAAGCAGAAGGTCATGTACGCCCTGACCAAGATCAAGGGTGTTGGCCGCCGCTACTCCAACCTGGTCTGCAAGAAGGCCGATGTCGACCTCACCAAGCGGTAAAGCGCCTCTCCGAGCAACATGGGTAGAAAAGGCGGGAAGCTGATACGCGCAAACAGTGCTGGTGAGCTCACCTCCGAAGAGCTCGAGCGCATCGTCACCATCATCCAGAACCCCACCCAGTACAAGATCCCCACCTGGTTCCTCAACAGGCAACGCGACATTGTCGACGGCAAGGACTACCAGGTCCTGGCCAACGGTGTCGACTCCAAGCTCCGCGAGGATCTCGAGCGCCTGAAGAAGATCCGCGCCCACCGTGGTCTCCGTCACTACTGGGGCCTCCGCGTCCGTGGCCAGCACACCAAGACCACCGGTCGCCGTGGCCGCACCGTCGGTGTCTCCAAGAAGAAGGGCTAAAGCTTTGTTGTTTGGGAGTGGGATTATCGGCGTGGGCATTGGGTTCAGGTGGGAGTCTGCAATGGCTTTACGCATGGTGGCAACTGCGATACTGGCGAGGTTGCGTTGTTACGAGCAATGAGAGGCTGTCAGCCGGCTATCACGGCCGGAGATGCAATCCAACATACCTGCAGACATCCCTCGAAAAAATACTACCATTTTTGCAAGTCATCACAATCTGTGCGGGGCGCCGTCTGATCTGTCGGCCAATCTGTATCCACTTCTGGAATCCCGAGCGGTGCAGGGCTGTTGAAACGTTCAAATAGGATGCGAGCTTGGCTCCAGCGGTTGCAGGAACGGTCCACGTCACCCCCCGGTCCGGCGTCAATATACACTGCAGCTCTCCCCAGAAACCCGCCGAGGCGCAACGCCGCAAGCCAGTCCCGCGGTTTTCTATTTCTGCGCGACCTGCTCTTCCCCGATGCCCCATCCCGAGTGATTGGCCTCCCGCCACCTTCAACAATGCACGCCTGCACCCGCTGGCCTCGCAGCGCATTGCATCCTCCATCGCACTATGGCCTGAGACGCAGCATGCGTTTACGATAAGTAAGTGCTGGAGCCCCACGAGCCGGCAGCCTTGCAAGCGGGCTATCTGCGTGCCTTTCGTGTACTACTGACCGGTGAAGCTCATTCTGACACTCAATGTAATCGATCACATTTGCTGTTTCCTTTACCTTTCCCACGCCTGAAATACCCCCAGCTCCCCGTTTCACCATGTCTTCCCGGGGACTCGTCCTCTCCAAATCTCGGTCTCAGATCCTGAGACCGCTCTCACCAGTCCTCGATGCGGTGACGAGGCTGCTACGGCCGTCGTCGGCCCAGTCGACCTACTCCAAGACAGGCGCCACGGCCGCCTGGATCTCCAACGATTTCACCATTCCCTCCTCAGCCGACAACGACAACGACGGCTGCGGCGATGCCGTAGTGGTGCCCACAATGCCGGCGGCACCACAGCCGCCGCGCACGCCGGATGAGGACAACCTCGTGCCAGTCGGCTGCTCGTCATCACCTTCGACGTGCGGCTCGACGACGTCGTCCAACATGACCAACGGTACCAACACGGCGTCCTGGACGACGCCCCAGCGCACCGACGCCGGCATCATCAAGCGCCGCCGCCTGCGCCGCTACCACGCCCACGGCGGCGGCTACCCCTCGGTCATGTACGCGCCCGAACCACCCCTTCCTCATCACTTCCGCCACCACCAAGCCGAGCCGCGTACGACAGTTCTCGAGAAGATCGTACTCGAGCTGTTCGACGTGCAGCACCTGGACTGGATGATGATTGCGGAGCCGCTGCAGCGGCTGTACGGCCTCGATGTCGATAGCGCGGCCGTGCTCGGCATCTTGCAGGACAAGGGACGCGTGCAGAAAACGATGTGGATCGATTAGAATGTTCCCCTCCCCCCACATTTGACGAACAACACATTCAAGAATAGGTCCTTTTGGGCTGTAATGATACAACATGAGGCGAAGAGAGGGACAGCACTGTTACGACGGCGAAGAAAGAGAGGGGGCATTGGGTAACCGGATTGCTTGTTTTTCTGCCTCCCACCAATCACTCCCACCCGCTTTGAAGAGACTTTGATATGGAGAAACGCGTGGATTGAGGGTGCGATGAAAGCTCTGGATTAGGTTTTGTCTTGCTCGCGTTTCCTGACCCTTTCCTTTCTCCTACTATCTATACCAGAATTGTTCTTTCTTTGGGGCGGCTTCGACGTTGAGAACAGGGGAAACCAGCACGATCATGATGTTGACGATTCACCCCTCGTTTTCAAGCGCTTTTGTGTCATTTTCCATCGCGCACGTTTTTCTTTTTGTTGCATTGCTTTGGCCATGCGCTTGCTCTCTGCTTCTAGGACTATTCGCTTTTTTGGGACACGCCAAAACTCTTCCTTCGATTCTCACCCACCTGTTGGTTGTTTCTCCCGCGCTTTGCTGGCTGGACTGGCCGCGCCTCTCTCCTAGACCACCACCATCACCCTCCCCACCTCCTTCACGAAGGACGATGAGTCCACTGTAGATTAACTGGTTGGGGCTGGGGCTGGGATTGGCATTGGGATTGGGGCCGAAGCCGGGGCCAGGACCGGGACTGGGGGGGCTGGCTTTGCTGGCAATGACTGGTACACAACAATATTTCAACCGCGCTTGCGCTGCAGCATGCAATGCACTTACACATCCATCTCTTCGTCTGCCAGGAGCGCTTTTGTTTTCCCTGCGTCTCTCTCGTACCAACCACACGAGTTGACGCCATCGTCGAAGGTGCGAAAGAGAGGGGGAGTAGAGATAGAGTGGCGCAGATCACCTTCCGATCAGCTGTCGTATGCGTGGTGCTTTACATGGCCCTGGTCAAGCTCTCTCTCTCTCTTTACTAAGGGTCCGTTCCGGACGTTTTGCCGGCCTGCCTGCAACCGCGGCCGCGGCGGGCGGGTATGTATGGCGTCTGCCGGGCGGATATGTGTGCGCGCGGGCGCCACGGCATGTCAGATAGGCAACATGCGGACCTGACCGCTTGCCGTCCGTCTGCATGTACATACGTGGGAGCAAACAAGCAGCGAGTTCCTTCTGTATCGCGTGCCGTGTTCGTCTGTCGTGGCAGATGTTCAAGCGCGCGCCGTTTGTCGGAGCGTAGTGGTGGTTGGCTGGGCGGGTTCTCAAAGGAAGATGCGGACCCGGCGGGCTGGGTCGAAGCCAGAACGGAAAAGAAGCTGGCGGGCTGGTGAAAGAGGCCGGGGGAACCGATGGGATGGTACGATCGGTCACTCCGAGAGCAGTGAGATGCGATACGGATTCGCGCGCCGGTCCTAGGGTGGTGGCACGACTAGCGGTGGTGCTGGTGTTGCGTGGACTCGAGAAACACCACAAAGCAATCTAGAGCCCATGCATGCTGCCGAAGTCTGCGCGCCCGCGGTGGCTTGGGGGCTGTTTGCTGGAACGGGACGATCGCGCAGTTCGAAACGGGAGAGAGTTTTTCTCGTGCTTGTTTTGCTTGTGTTGAGTGGAGCGGTCGTGGGCAGCGCACCCCGTGTCGTCGTGCTAGTGGTTGGCCGCTGTGCAGGCTGCCTACTTGGAGCCGCCAACCGGCAGTGCATATGCAGGACAACAGCAGCTAAGCCCCTCCTTCGGTCCTGCGCGTCCGCCCGCTGCTTCATATGTCCGAAGGGGACTACTGGTCCACAGCGTCCGGACGGGACAGAGGTACGGTGCGAAAGCGGGGACTGGCCGGACGATGGGCTGGTCGCGACGGTGGAACAGCAGCAACACTACCCGATTCGGACGTGCGTCTCGGGCTGATTGAGCGTTGAGCTGTGCCTTCCCTGGGAACACATGCCGTCCACGGGCGAGCGGCGCGCCTGCCGTAGCCTCTAGCGGCCGCTGTGCTCCTTCCGCCGCACCGCGGCCTGGAGGCTGGGATGTGTGCGAGGTGTTGAGCGGCAACAACTTTGACGGCATCGCTTAGATGATCCATGTCCACTGCTGGGGAATCTCGCATGTGCCTTCCACACAGATCCCGAAACAAAATATTCAGGTAGGTAGTTGAATACAAGATCCAGACGTAAATGCACGAATTAAAAACTTATATTTATATCCGGATCTTGTATTCAACTACCTATCCTATGTAGAATTATTCTATAAGGCAGATCTGGATGGGCAATTTCTTTTGTCATCCGCCGTGACCCCGGCCATGAGCACGGCTGGGGAATCTCGCATGTGCATATACATACATAACTCTTGTGCAGCAGATATGCACGCTGCGTACAAATATCCCGATCGGTGGGTGCTTCCAAAAGCGGTGGCCGTTGCTGCCCAAAACATCAGCCACCTCGCCATTTCCTTCCTTCCTTCCCCAATTGACCAGGCTGTCTCGTCCGCACTCAACATCGACTCTGTTTCGAGAAGCCTGCGAACACCATCAACCACGTCTAAAAAGATACGGACTACTTGCTGCTACGACTCTACTATCCACCCGTCCGTCCGCTCACCTGCCGCCGCCCGACCCGTCTCGATTCGTCTTACTTACCGGGCCTTATATGCATTCTCGCTTCTATACCGGAGGTTCTTAAACAACGGTGAGATCAAAGAAAGAGGATACAGTAATACAGACATGGAAAAGCTGGCCAGACTATGGAAAATACAGGGGCACGAGCAGTATACTCTGCAGGCCTCTCACCTTGTCTAGGATGCCACAGCGCGCGCAGAATTGAGTCCACTTGCAGCTAGCTTCCTTGCCGAAATATTGCACCACGCATACGGGGGACAGTTGAATCCAATGTCTGGACGTGATTGTATGCATTCAATACTCACATCTACGTCCGGACAATGGATTCAACTGCCCACGTAGGAAAGAAGGGTATCGCGACCTCGGTGGATATCAGATTCAGAACTCCTGGACTTCTACAGACCACCCGGTGGTCCATTGCCAGACCAGTTGTCAGTGACGGATCTTGCAAGCACCAGGGAACTGGAAGGAAAATTCAGTCCCCGAAAAGTAGAAAGGCAGACCACGTGGCAAACATGGAAGACAATAGTAGTTGTTGTGGTTTCCCTGGCTTGAATGACCTAGTGTGCCAACGCGCACGTGTCGCGTAGGGCGGCAGCACTGAACCACATGATATTTTCAACATTGACGACTCAGCCGACAGGCATCGAAGCGGATGAGGTGGTTTGTTATTTATTCTTCACGAGCAAAGTCGGGTCCAACTCTGCCTCTTCTTCACTCACTCGGCGCTTGCACGACCACTAGCAACAACCCAAACCTCAAAGGTACCTTACACTCTGACTACTCCACACTACAATCAACTGATATTGTGTACTGAGGCCCATATTCGATACTTGCGAAAACCTCGGGTAGAGTCATGCACGTCTAAAGCCATGGTGAGGTCTCCATCATCTTTAGTAGTGCCGCAACTCACTTGATGGCTCCGCTAACATCTTTCAGGCAAGGAAGAGATCCCGTTCCGAGTCTAATGGAGGTGGTGTGTCTAGTGAGCCCGTAGACAAGCGCCGGAGAAGCGACCGCGTCGCGAGTGCACCCGCGAGGCAGAATTGCCCCGTTACTTCTGCATCGGACCACTCAGCTCAGCCCGTGGGAAAGCGCAGGAGCAGCAAGAGCCTCGCGAGTGTATACAGAAGTCACAGCGACCCTGTCGTCTCTGTGTCGGACGACCGTACGCCCATCGCTCATTGTGATGGCATCCCCTTACTGACCACTCATGTGAAGATATCTCAAGGAGCAATCGCCGTGGCCGCCAGTCGATGAAGGGAGCAACGTACGCCGAGAGCGATCTGGAGAGTGACGAGGAGACGTGGGATGTCAAAAGCTGCATCTCCATCCGGCCCAAGGAAGAAGGCGCATGGGACACCGGCGTCCTCCCCAATACATCTGAGTGCGAGACCCTCCTCGAGTGGAACACGGGAGAATTGACGTGGGAGCCCATGTCCCTAAACCTCCATAACGACCATATTGCCCAGTATGTCCATGCCCTAAATTCCCACCAGAGGCCGAGGGACTACACTTTTCCCAAAAGTTTCTCTCCGAAACTTCGACGGGAGGCGACAAAAGCGGTGCATGCGGCGAGGAAACGGATCGAGATCACACACCCCGAGCTTTTCGCGGAGGAGCCTCGTTCCTGACCCTCCTTTTCCTGCTTCTTCTTCCTCTTCTCCTCCGGACGGAGACTCCTCGCCCTTGACACCAGAAGACGCCGACTCTGGATACTTCGACTTCCGCTGGACACCTCGACTCGATAGCGGCCTCGGTCTCTCCCCCGAAGTAGACGACACGGATGAGGATGCCACGCTGGACGGCGACGACAACGACGGCGATGAACATGGGCGACCCCGTCGGCTCATCTCGGCGCCGTTCCTCTTCCCCTTATTTTTCCTACTGCTTTTGGATGTTGCGAGATTCACGAGCGAAATATATTTGGCTGATAATATTTTTTTTCTTTCTCTTTCGGCAGGTGGGCTGGTATGGCGTTAACACGGGCTATGCAGGACATTTCAAGGGGCACAGAGGCATGGTTGCGGCAGGTGAGAGAAGACCTAAGCTCACCAGGGTCGACACACTCTTTCTACATGGACAGTTAAATATAAGATCCAGAAGTAAGCGCACATTTACGTCCGGATCTTGTATTCAACCGCCCATGTAAGTATAGTGGAGCATATCTATAAGGCAGATTCCTTATCGCCCGCTATGCAGTGAATTGTAGATGCGTATATCAACGTCTGGATCTTGAATTCAACTTCCCACTACTGAATCATAGCAATACGGTAGCATCCACGACAGAGCATCATCTGCAATGTCTTCATCGATTTCAAGTCTCGATAACAAGAAAGAAAGAAAAAAAAAATTCAGCGATCGGGGTGGGGGGTTTAATTCTGGTATCAGCCGTTTCTCTGTTATACATCTTGAAAAAAATAAATTTCATACACGTAACTAACCACCAGTCCGGGCCAACTGGCACCGAGCACCTCAAGTCGAACGAACTTGCCTCAAAGCATATCAAGCAAACCGGACTAGCAACACCCAGAGGGGCCAGAACCCCGCCCCCCCCCCCCCCCCCCTCCCCCTCATCCCTCAAAACAGCTCTCGTTCAAAGCATGAGACCATGTCAACGAAGTCACGGCGGGCGACAAGAAAAAAATTGCCCATCCCACCGCCCATCCACCTTACACAGATGCATTTATAGGCAGTTGAATACAAGATCCGGACGTGAATGCGTGCGTTTAAAACTTATGTTTATGTCCGGACCTTGTATTCAACTGCCTACATAAATATTTTAGTGCATGTAAGGCAGATGCGGGTGGGCAATTTCTTGTCACCCGCCGTGAAGTCAGCCTCAGAACGCTCATCCATTCGTAAACATACCCACCCCCCTTATTTTTTTTTCTTTTCTCTCTCTCCCATCCTATTCCCCACTTCCCTACATCTTATCAAATACCCTCGTCCCCGTCAAGCCCCTCACCGCACTCCCATGGAACTGCAAGCCCACGGGCTCATCGTTGCCGTCTTCAACCGCCGCATCCAACAACTGGCTCGCCTCAGCCTCGGCCGCATGCATGACGTCGAAGCTCTCTACGCTCTCGGCCGAGCTACCGCTACTACCGCCGCGCGGGCGACGGGACCAGACGGGCGCAGCCTGCTCGCCAATGAAGTCGACGCCGCCGGCGCGGCGGGGGCGGCGGGCGACCTCGCGCTCCTCGAGGGGCATGCGGGGGAGCTCGGCGGCGGGGGGCAGCAGGACCCGGCGGTGCCAGGCGCCGGCGAACATGCCGTCGGGGTCGACGCGGCGGCGGACGGCGAGGAAGGCGTCGAGGTCGGGCCCGTAGAGGGAGGCGAGCAGGGCGTGGTCGACGTGGCGGAAGTTCTTGGCCCAATGCGGGCGCGCGCCGAGGTCGCGCATCAGCCACTCGAAGGCTTCGTAGTAGCGGGTGTGGCACGGCGGGTCGGCGTGGTAGGGGCGGTAGAGGGTCGCGTTGAGGTAGAGCGTGGGCCCGTCGGCGCAGCTGGGGTCGAGGAAGGGGCGGGGTTGCGAGGTTGAGCGGGACGTGTCGGCGACGCGGACCTCGATCGGGCAGTGCACCCAGACGCCGCGCGAGGGGATGGGGATGCGGGCCGTCTCTTCGTCGCCGTGGATCCAGGCTGATAGGCGCGTGATGGCCTCGGGGCCTTTGTGTAGGGGCAGCGCCCACTCGTTGACGAATTGCGAGTAGAGACAGTTCATGAGCAGGCCGGTGTGCATGGGCTCGACGGCCGAGGTGGTCGTGTCGTCGCTGAAGCCGTACTGCATGCCGAAGACGAACCACTCGATGGCGGGCAGGATGGGCGGGATGTAGTTGGCGAGCCACAGCAGGACATGGTAGGTGTGGAAGCCCACCGAGCCGCCGTACCAGCTGGAAACCGCAGGCCGCAGCGGCTTGTCGGTCTTCTCGGCAGACCAGATGATGGCGCGCTTCATGTACGGACACCACCACACCCTCGTGAATTCCTTCTTTGTCCACAGATCCTGGTCCCACTTGGCCAGCACGTAGCTGAGCGGCTTCAAAGTCTGTTCCCATTCGATTTTGGCCTGTGGTATCATCTGATACTCGACCTCGACAATGATGCCCAGCGCGCCGAGCGACACCAGCGCGGCGCGGAAAAGATCGACGTTCTGCTCAGCGGAACACAAGACTACGGAGCCGTTCGCCAGGACCATGCGGAGGCTGCGCACCGCCCCGGACAACAAGCCGTGCTGGAGGCTGCTGCCGTGAGTGCCCGTGGCCATGGCACCCACAATGGACTGCTGGTTGATGCTGCCCAAATTCGGCATGGTGAGCCCATGCTCCAGCGCGGCTTCGTTCAGCTGGTACAAACGGATGCCGGCCTGGACGTGCACGACGCCCTTCTCACGGTCGATGCGCTCGATTTTGTTGTACCGGTCCAGGTTCATCATCCAGGCCGAGGTGCAGGTCAGATCGCTGGGCGAATGGCCGCAGCCGACGAGGGTGATGCGGCGGCGACATCGGCGCGCGAGCACGACGGCCTTCTGGATCTCGGCGAGAGACTGCGGGCGGATGTAGAGCTCGGGGTAGGAGTGGAAGGTGCGGGCCCAGGTGTGGTGGATGTGGGTTTTGGAGGCGCGGAAAGGCACGGCCGGGTCGAGCTTGGTGAGCTCGTCGGCGACGCGCGTGGGCAGCTCGTCGGACGCCATGGGCGGCAGAAGGAAGCGATCGCTGGTGCTATTGGTTCTGGGTGCTGCGCGCTCTCCTGGCTATCGTCTCATGGTGGGTCGGGGAGCGGTGATACGGAGGGTCGCGACATGGCGTGCGCGTGGACGGAAAAGCCGTCGCGTCGGCGATTTCTGGGCGTAGCTCCGTGGATTGAGTAGGTGGGGGGTGTCGAAGACGACATGCACGCGGGAGCAGCCCGGCTCACCGCCCGTCACCAGCGCGTCATACCCCAGACCCAGACCACCTCTCTGTCCCTTGCTCCAACAAAAATCACAGCCCTGCGTGCTCGTTCACTTGGCGCCATCATCGCAACCTCGCTATCGGCCCAGAGGAATGACCACCTGCCTTCCTCGCATCGCCTGCAGTCGGTCTACGTGACTGCTTGATATTCAGATGCACCTCAACGTCAACTGACAAATTCCAATGGCAGAATGCGTGCCTGGTCGCTGAAGATCACGGGCTGTGTCAGCTTCACGGTCGAGGCAGGCTGATAGCGCAGCTCGATTGGCCGAGACAGGCTCAGTGGTAGGTGGGGACGCGCATCACGACAGCCACGACCTGCTGAAAGAAGCCAAACAACCCTGAAACGATGAGCAATTATGCTAGCCAGCCTCGCAAATAAGCAAATGGTTCTTCCGTCCGTGCTCTCGTCTTTTCGCGCTATCGTCCTGCACGGGAGCGCCCGCCAATCACAATCATTGCCGCCCCCTCCCCGGAGATCACTTCTCTCGGACAACGCTCGGGGGGCTGTCGCCCTCGACGCAAAAAAACGGTGCAGCATGATGCGACGGCAACACATAAATTACGTCCAGCCCAAGCTCCCTTCTAGTCCTTCATGATCTCCTTCAATTGTTGCTAGCCTGTCGATCAGCATCCTTTGCTCGAAAACCCCGCAAACACTCTCTCAAGACTTAAAGCGTCTGCTCGTTGCTCACCAACTTCCCGGCACAACAACCAACTCTTCCTACAACCAACCAACACTTCTCCACAAAACCCAACACACAATCACAAAATGGGTCTCAAGTCCTTCTTCGCCACCATCACCTCCGGTTGGGAGGATTGGCGCGTTCTGTTGGCCGCTCGCGACGACGATGATGACGACTACAACTTCACCTCCGGCCACCGCAGGGGTGCCGACTACAACTTCACTTCTGGCCCCCGCCGTGGCAGCGATCACCACCACGACGATGAAGTACAGAACTACGATGATCGTTCCGACCGCATGCGGACCCCAAGCTGCTCGTCTTAAAACCTTCTCGATTATCAATCGACAACAACATATGTGTGGATCAGCAACCAGGCATCATACTAGGGGGTGTTGGGCAAAGATGGCGTTAGGATCAGAATATTTTGGAATTGCATGCGCGGAATAATACCCTGGAGGGCTGGAAAATGGGACAAGGAAGGAGGAGTATCTATTATTATTTCTGGAGCCGAATCTAAGAAATTTGTGCTTGTTTTGCTCTGCGTAGCGGAGCAGTGTGCCAACCCATTGACTATTCGTGACTGGTCCAGCTGACAATGTGTGAGTCGATCTACGGATGACTTTACAGGTTGATCTAAACTTTGAGTCACTTGGACTCGCATTTTGACGTTCTGAAATGTTCCATGCTTGAAGAAAATGGATTCGGATCATTGCTAATGCTAGCTGGTTGGGGTATCTTCGAAAGAAAAGGGAGACCATAGCCCGTAAATGCCCCTGAGTACTCCTTTCCATGCTGTTTCTCTTCCCAAGAGTATTTTATAAAAAAGTCACACCACTTTCGTCTCATCGCGAGATTTCCTTTTTTGAAACTCGCTCCACATGTGTCCAAGCTCCTTCTTCCCCCTTCCGAACTAAGCGAAAAGATCCAGCGACGCTCAAGCATACCCAAATGAGGAAACATTGGAGCTGCGTGCATCGAGCCGATACTTCAAAACTTCTTCCCCCGTTCCTGCTGTCTTGTCTCGCCACCTCCTCTTTTTTGCACACGATGCAGAGAGTAGTCCGGAGTCCCAAGGTTCGAGCACTATCGAACCGATCCAGCAAGGGCCACCATGATGGCGGCCTGCCTTCACTGCTACAAGTCCTGGCTTCGAGTGTTGTTCCCACGCCTCCGGATGAGTTTTGGTACGTAGAAGAGAAACCTCTTTGTCTTTTTTGATGATGAGGAGAAAAATGATTGAGCGGCGACGTCGTTGAATATTTCGTACACGAGAAGAGAAAGTAAAGGTTTCCCAGGTGTTGAAGACCTGTTATACATTGCGCCTTGTAGACTCCGTGAAATGATGATGATGATGGGAAGATGATATCGGAAACGGTTTCCATATATAGACTCCCGGAACGCCCGTGATCGGTATCCGTGATCATGCGGTGTAGCGGCTATGAACAAGCTCGGTGGAGAAGCGGGCAGAGAGGGGGAAAGCAAGCGTCGTGGCGGTCATAAGATGCGGGGCGGAGTCACATGGTGTGGAGATGTGGACTGATCATGACGCCGGTTAGGGGTCGATGTAGTCGATGTCGTCGAACAGGTCCATGACGACCTTGAGCATGGGACCACAGAGCTCCGCGCCGTCCGCCGCCTCGCCGCCGAACATGCGAAGGCGCTGGTTCTCCATGTGCTGCTTTTGCTGGAGCTCCTGTCGGACGTGCCAGGCCGAGTATTGCTGGTGCCAGTGCGTCGCGGGTGGGTTTGAAAAAGAGGTGTAACGCTGAAAATGAGGATACGCAGGCTGGCTCGAAAAAGAGGACTCCGAAGTGAATGAGAGAGAACTGTCGACCGAGGAGTCGCGCGCGTGGTTGTTTGAACGGCGGTTGCGCGGGCGACTCCTCGTGCGCTTTCGGTTGTGTCGTTGGCCCATGTTGATTTTTATTTTTTTTAGAGGTTGTTGAGAAGGAGAGGGGGTCGGGTTGAGGGAATGTTGGAAGCATGCATTGCGGCGATCTCCAAGTGAATATATACAGCGGGGTATGGGGTCAAAGAGTGGGCGCGGTCTCCGATCGCGGACCACGCGATACAGTCACCACGCGCACCGCAGTCGTTGACTCACACGGCGGATGATCGTCGTCATTGTCCCCGTGGCTGACCAATTGTGGCGCCCCGAGTGGCGCAGCAGAGCCCTACGAACGCACCCAACACGTCGCTTTCGCTTTGACGGTGACGCCTGGCCGAGCCCCGCTGCCTGCTGCGTTTGTCCCTATCAGACGCCTAATATTTGCATTTTTCGACGCGCGCTGTGGATCGAAACCGACGTGTTCTTGGGCTGCGAAGCGATGACTGGGCGCGGAGCCAGACGGAAGCTTCGATCGGGTTCCCGCCGCCACCCGACCAAACGCCTGACCGCGGCCTGAGGCAGCCCTCAACAAACCTCATCATCACCTCAGGCGCAGTCATCGTCATTCATTCTTGTTCTGTCATCAATGACTGCGAGACCGCCCGCTCCGCAACACCGGCCATCCCGATCGAGGCCACCTTCCCTCCCTTACAAATCCAGCAGGACGCAGCGCCAAGCGAGAAATGGCCGCGCCTCGAAGTGCGCCCTGTACACTTGGTATTCACACGGACGGACCAACGAGCACGCAGAACTCCTGTGGACGGCAGCGAGGCGATTGGCCGCCCACCTTGCTTCCAGCATCCAGCGGGGTTCACGAATGTCACTCTACGCCCGTGGTACGTAACTCGCATCGTCAGGTCTCAGATCTGCCGCCTTCTGCTCGGTCAGCTGCGGCCGGACGTGCTCCTAGTGGACGGTCATGATGGGACTGCAGCCATCACACGCTTCTCCGCGACCATGCGGCGATGTTTCTTCTGCGCTCCCCTGGATTCCTCCCGCAAGGAAGGAAAGGGACACGATGCCACCACAGCACCCCTTTCCAAGGCCGAGGGCAAAATTACCGAATTGGGTCCGTGGCCATGTGACTGCGACCGGGGCGCTGGAAAATAACGTGCCGGAGCAAAAGCAAGAAGGGTAGACGTTGCATGTCTACTATCAGTCCTACGGCTACGTGAGAGCAGTCGGTGTTCGCGCGCTCGCTCGTCCGGGCGGAAGGCGATGTGGCGCATCATGGTTGCCTGCTAGGATGCACACTTCAACCCGCTGGATGATCTCACGAGACAACGGGTTAGCAGCCTAGTCGTTTTGCGGGAAAAGCTGAAGAAGCGCATGACACTACCGAGACAGCAGGATTATTGAAGATGCGTATTAGGTTGCGATCGATTCTGTACTAACTACGACAGCCGTGTCTCATCAAAGTCATGAAAATCACAAAAGTGGACGCTGCGTTCGCAAAGAATAAAGGAAAGCCACATGAGTGGCGCAAAAGCCTTATGCAAGGCACCAGAGTCATCGACGGATCACCAAGCTCCGCGTAGCAACCGCCTTGGCTTCCCGCCACCCCTGCCAGCCTCGAGCGCGCAACACCTTCCATCCCCGTCGACTCTAGGCAATCATCGCGTATAAGGCGAGGTTGATAACATGGTCCGTCTTCAGGCTGCAGTGCTGCGCGCCGGAGGCGTCTGCCTCGCACAAGAAGTCGTTGCTAACGGCCGTGCCGTTGGCGAAGGCGCGCGCGCCGAAGCTGCAACAGCAGGGTCAGCATGAATGATCTGCCTCGGAGTCAGAAGGGAAGCAAGAAACGTACCCTCCAAGGCTAAAATCGTGCGTGGCTTCCATGGCCCAATCGATGACGCTGTTGAACTTCGAGAACTTCCATTGGAACCAGTCGTTGTTACACTTGATCTGCAAGGTTCCGCGTTAAAAAAAAATGTGCTATGGTGACACAAGCTCGCTCTCGCCCGGGTCTTACATAGTCCTGGGGCCAAGCATTCGCGTCAACCTCCCACGAGGTGCTGCAGACGGTCTTGTTGTCGTGGCTGTTGCCATCGTCATAGATGGTGAAGCTGAGGTGGACCAGCTTGTCGGTGGTGACGTTGAAGCTCTGGAGCTTGTAGCAATCACCGGGGTTTGCGCACGCCATGTCGGACGGCCTGCGTTGATGGGCGAGGGGGATGGCACAAGCCATGAGAGCAAAGAAGCTCGCGAGAATAGTAGACAGGTACATGGTGATTGATATTGAGGGCAGTTCACTTGATGAAGCAACTGAGAGCAGTGGAGACGAGATTCCCAAGACGAGAAATGAGGTCAATTTATATGCGCATCCGGAAGGCAAGAAACACCCATGCGCACACGGCGGGAATGAACCACGCGAGTGAACACGATGCTCTGTTGCACCTGCATCTCCTACACAAACAGAATTCGTGGTCGGGCGCGCCGAGAAGAGCGAAGAATTATAGATCTAGGTGGACAGATACTAGCTGGTCGTGGCTGGCGTATCACAGGCGGGCTGGAAGAGGACAAGCGGTCGCAGCGCTCGGAATGCGGTCCTCGGCACGATCGGACCCCCGCCTGGAAGCATGCGCAGAGCGTACCTGGACCGGTCAGGGACGGCGGGGGGTGCTCTCGAAGGTCGACCTGGGCTCTCAAGCGCGCGTTCGCTTGCGGCACAGCCCTGCAATCCAGTCGGCGGCTGGCCGGACGACTTTCCGAGGAATCTGCGCAGAGACAAATCGGGGAGGTTCTGGTAGGACCAAGAGACCAGCGCGCAGCGACCGGTGAGTCGCGGGCCCTTTGCAGACGGTCGAACAGAGATTCTTGTGGGAGGAGCAGTGAGGATTTGGGGCATTGGGCCGGATTGGGCGAGGAGCGGCACCTGCGTGCTGACGGCGAGTGGATTTTAGGTTGCTTGGCCGGCCGGGCGCCAGCGTCTGCTCCGCACAGCGCGCAGCTAAAAATAGGCTTGCAGAGGCATGGTCGCGCAGGCTGGGCGCGGGGCAGGGCGCTGGACGATGTAGTTGCTGGTGCGCGCAGGTTGCGAGCTGGGCCACCACAACGCGTCGGCGAACGCGTGCGGCTCAGGGTCTCTCCAGCTTCGCTGCGGGCGGGCTTGCCCTACCTCACGGCACTGCCACCACCAAGACTCGCGCATGGATTCCACGGCTCCCAGCGGTGGGTCTGCGGCTCTTCCGCGCCGACCTGAAGCCTTCAGCGGCTGCCCGAGAGCCCTACACGTGCGGCTGACGGCGGCAGCGCGCTCGAGGATAGCTATCCACTTCCCGCTCCATGTCCGCAGCAGCCTGTGCCCAGCTGGAGAGCTTCCTGTACGCCTGCCGTCGCCAGCCTGACCTCGCACACCTCGTCGAGAGCGCTTCGCATTGCGCGAGCACCGTCTGCCTCTCCGCTCGCAGCACGCGCCCGGCCTATCTTTAGCAGCGCCAGCGACTCTGCTGATCCTCTCGCAGCCCCACCCGCGGCGCCCGCCTTCGCAGTCCCAAGCCGCGCGCAGCGTCGTGTGGCTCCGCGAGCTCTGCAATGCCCTCGAAACCCTCCTTCTGGTCCAAGTCTAATAAGTCGCAAGCTTCTGTGGGCAGTACCACCGACTACGCGTCGTCGGCCTCTTCAGGTACGTAGCAGGCCAGTCGCTGCCCGCGCTGCCAAGCCCCGCGCGCGACAACAAGGCACCTGGGCTCAGCGCTGACGGCCCATTGCAGAACACCGCTTCAGACAGCCAGACGACTCGCAGCAGCGCAGCTATCACTCGCCGCCTCCGCCCTCGCTTCCGGGCTCCAACCTGTCTCTCGACCGCCCCGTCACCGTCGGCGGCGCCGTCGACGTCCCCGCAACGCCCGTCGACCGCGCCAGCGCGCAGCCCTATGCCTCATACTCCCCGCAGCCCGACCGTAGCGTGAACCACGTACCCGAAAAGAAGTCGCTGCGCAGCAGGCTTGGCCTGGGCTCCTCCAAGGACAGCCCCGATTCGCAATCCAAAGACAAAGGCCTCGGCAGACGCGTGTCGGTCAGAAAGAAGGAACTTCCCGTCCCGCGCCCGCAGAGCCTCGCTGAGGACCACCGCTATTGGCAGCAGGGCAAGCAGCTGCCACCATCACACGAGGTCGACGAACACAACCCGCACCTTGACCCGTTCCTGCAGCTTCAGCCCGACCAGCGCTCGCCCGTCCCGCCCGCCAAAGACCCCTACTACGAGCCCAATAACGCCACCATTGGCCAGAACCCTGACCCCAACGAGTACCGCCGTGCGTCACTCGCCCGCGTCAACACCCAGCAGAGCTTCCAGCAGAGTCTGCGTGGCCGCAATTCGGGCGAATATCAACACGGCCCCCACCCGCACGGCAACGGTGGCTTGAGCGCCCATAATCCGCCCCCACCACACTACCAGCAGTCGTACGCCCAACAGCCGCAGGTACAGGCCAGCCAGAATCAGCTTCACCAAGTCTCGAACCCGCATTCCGCCGAAAGCATCGACTCCCACAGTCAGCACCTACACGGAGCGGACACTCAGCAGGCCCAACACGAATACATCAAGCAGCAAGCCGACTTCCAGGCTTATCAGCGGCTCCAACAGCAAGAGCAGCATCAACCGCAGCACCAGCAAGGTCGCCCCGGTTCTAGGCAGCAGCAGGAGCAGGATCTTCAATTCATCCTGCCCGTGACGTCCGCCCCGCCGCAGCAACAGCAACAGCAACAGCAACAGCAACAGCAGTTTCAACCGCACCAACCGGAACCCTTCCGTGCGCCAATTGTTCGTGTCCCGGCTCAGGCGCAGCCGCAGCGGCTTTCTCAGGAACAGCCAACGCCTCAGCAGCCTCAGCATCCGCCGCAGATTTCCCCGTCCCCTGCTCCAAGCCACCAGAGCCAGAGCCAGAGCCAGAACCTGGCCCCGCACGTAACCCAGGACTTTGTGGTTACTCCAATACAGGAACCTCATCCGCAGCAGTCGACCGAGCAGATGCCTCCGGCTTCGAACAAGCGCTCCCCCGACGCCGCCAAGGGGGGCATGGCCCCTCCGTCGAGGGAAAGTTCCAACCTTGCGCAACCTACCCCGAACCGCCAGACGTTTAGTGCCGATGTTGTTCCTTCTGGTTCGCAGGACCAACGTTTTAGAGGTAACAAGAATGGTGGCAATGACAATGAGAGTGGCCGTGGTACTCCGCCGCCCAAGCGCGCCGTTAGTGACATGAGTGATGAAGAGGTGGCACAATTGGTCAAAGAACATGATGTTCTGCGTAAGTGCTACCCTAGCTTGTATTTCAACAAACTCTGACTATTTCCACAGGCGAAAAGTACCAAAAGGTCAAGCGGTACTTCTTCGAGCAGCAGTCTCAGGTCCATTCGCTGCAGAACACCTTGGCTCACACGCGGCTTTCTCAATCGCGTACATCTCTCGATGACACCGAGTACAGCGCACGATTCGAGCGTCTTCATGGTCTTGTCAAGCAGGCTGCCTTTGCCATCCGAAAGATCTGGAAGGAAATCCCACCCTGGTTGCAGACTGCTGTCAACCATGATGCTGTAAAGGTCGGCACTCGTGAGATGACTGCTGTCGGACGTGCCGTAATTAGCAAATGGCTGCTTGACGAGGTCTTCAACAAGTTTTTCCACCCCGATCTTGACCAACACCTCTCCAAGCAACTCAAGAGCTGTCACATCAACATCCGCAAACACGCTCCCTTAGCAAGTAATACCGAGGAAGAGGAGGCGCTCACATCCAAGCTTATAAACTGGCGACTCGCAACCACAGAGGGCTTTGCAGAGCAGCTTCGTGGACCGCAGGCAACGGCCAACCGCGAACTTTTGATCAAGACCCTCAACGAGTCCCTGACTGCCACGATGGAGATGTACGTTGTAGATCCGAACCATGAGGACTTCCTGGAGCTGAAGGCAAATGTTTCGCCGATAATCGAACTCACCATCAACATCCTCTCGCATCTGCCGCTCGAGAGCCGTGAAATTGCCATCGAGCATTATCCACCCGGACACGGCATCATGGGCGAACAGATGACGGTCGAGAGCGGCATCCCTCCTCTGGCCCAGCCTTGCGCGGAAGGCGTCCTGCAGCATCGTGACAGCGATTCCGCCGAGCGTGCCAGTCTAGCCAGCGCAACGAGTGACCTGAAGGACATGACCACGGGGTCTGTAGCGGCCGAGGACGAATCTCAACAGAGCTCGCCGCAGGGACCTCAACAGGAGACCAAGCGTTCGGGTGGCCGGGGAATGTTCTCGAGCATCATGGGTGGCGGTGGCAAGAAGTTGCAGCAAAGCGAGGCCCGCCAGCGCGAGCGTGAGCAGCAACTGGGCGCTGCGCGTGCCGGCGACAACGGCGGCAGCCAGGTCAGCTTGCAGTCCGGCCCACCGAAAGAGGAGCTACCGCCGAGGGTGCGCATCGCGACGGGTTTGAGTGTGCGAATCTACGGCAAGGGCGTGTTGTTCAAGTCTACGGTGTTCCCGACCACTTGAGGTGTTTCTCGTCATTTGCTCATCTTTTCCAAGCGTATTTTGCGGATTTCAGGATTTCAGGCGGCTTTCCCCATCTCTTCTTCATGAAAGATTGTCTTTGAAAGGAGAAATGAAGAGCGGGAAAGAGGGAGAAAGAAAAACCAGGAAGAAAAAGATTGGTCGGGCGAGCTTGGATCATGTTCATGATTTCTTTCCCTTTCTTGTTCATCTTTCGTATTTCTCTTCTCCTCCTTGTCTTTCTTTGCTTCTTAATCTTTGCTTCCACTTGGGTCCGGGAATTTGGTTCATAATTTAGCCAATCCTAATTCGGGGAAAAAAAGAATATCCTTCAAGGCGGGTGAGAATGTGGGGGGGCAGATGGTATACATATCCCACACGTACACATTGCTTGATCTTTGTGTGTGTTGGGTGGTGGATTGGGCGGCTACGGCTGGATTTTCAATGTTTTCTTCTTGGCTTCTTGGTATTTAGAGTCTGTATACCGATACCCTCGTTTTCGTTCTCCTGTCTTCACGTTCCGGATAAATGTTTGGATGTTGCTCAAATACTCATCTTGGATTCCGAAAGAAAAGTTGGTCCGAGCGGGTGAAGGAAGCCGGTAAGAGAATTAATTGCAGGTTGAGGTTGTGCTTTTCCAATCTTGTTCCCTCCTCGTGCGGTGGCACACTGCCGTCTTGATGGACATGTTGCACCACACTTACGTGAGTAATTACGTCCCACGTCTGTATGTATTTGTGGAGGTTTAAAGCTTACATCTACGCCCGAACATTTGCTTCGACTACTTACATAGAAGGGCAGAGAAAAGTAACGTCTAAGCTCGCTGCTTGGCTTATACACCCAAGTTAAACTCACCACTCCTACGCAGTCACCTATGCAGCTGTATGAGCCGCTTGCAACGTCGTGTCCAACCTAAACTGTAAAACCCGCCGGTATTCCTCTTTACTCATTACCGACCGAGCTCTTTCTTTTAACCGCATCCTTCGGCACGGTGCATGCGAAAATATGCATACGGGTATGTATCTACATGTAAAATCTAGACGCGTTCAGAGACAACTGTACCGGGCTAAAAACAGACAGCAACGTGACAACAGACAATGCCAACTTGAGACAATGGCAACCAAAAGGCAACGATGATGGCCAAAACGAAACCTGCCAAAGAGGAAGCTAGCCACCGTACGAGATCTTGAGCGTTTGGTCCAGTGGCAGTATATTTCTTTTTGCGCACCTTGGTATACTTTCCCTACATGCCTTACCATGGGCTCACCAGGGCCCGATAATCCGCTGCCAACGTCTCCGTCGGGTTCGCCAACCACGGGCGCTTTTGAATCCTTTCTCGAAAACGACGTACACTTTCCCGTAGCGCTGGGTGGACATGCATCCGAGAGGATCGGCGCGGAGATTTAGAGCTAGAAGAAGGCACGTTGATGGTGAGGTAGGTAGGTAAACCCCGTCGCCTTCTCTCCTGGATCGACAAAGTGTCTCCCTGTAAGCCATTAGCCTCTCTGTTTCACCATTCAGAGGAAGACTTACCTCTTGCGGGTACACCGAGCTCGGACTCGGCACCATCGTCTCGTCGTGGCCACCCCGCCTCGCGTCACCAGCTTCACTCTTCTTCCATTTCCTCCTGTTGCTCTTCTTCTCCCTCTCCAATTGGTCTTTCAGAATCCTCCCCACCAACTCACTCTCCTTGACCTTCCCGTCAAATAGCACCTTCGCAGCGGAATCCACCGCAACACCACCAAAACCAGCAGCAGTAGCCTCACACACGCATGCCCACCACAGCCACCCGTCCACCCACGCCAATCGCTTGGAGCCCTTAGCCAGCCGCTTCCACCGGCACCGAGCCAAAAGCGAGACGCGCAGCGCCAAAACAAGCGCGGGCGAACTGCCAATGCAAGAGAGGGCGCAGGCAGAGCAAGCGTTGCCCGTACCATCCGAAGCCGATCTCGACTGCGTTGGCGGCGTAGATGGAGACGGCAAGGATGAAGCTGAAGACGGGCTGATAGCATACCACGGTGTTGCGTCAACACACTTCTCCCGCTCGCCCTCCTTTCCCGACACCTCGCCCCCATCGCACCCCGCCTCCTCCCCCGCCCACCTCAACACCTCCAGGACCTCCTTTACCCGTCTTTCATCCCCATCCTCCCTTGCCCCACCACCCCCCTCGCTCAACCCCGCCGCACCTCCAACCGCCGCCCACTCCCTAACCTCCCTCCGCACGAACCCCAGCACACTGTCCAAGACCCCCGCATCCACACCGGTATGCAAAGCGCAAACCCCTCCCCCTTCTCTCCCGCCAACCTCCTCCTCTCCTCCTCTACCGCCACCGCCGCCGCAACCGGACTGCCGCGCCCGCAAATGCACCGGCAGCGTCACGATGCGCAGACGCGTGCGGACACGTCCGACCGTGCCGGTGCCGGTGCCGCTCGCGGTCGGCGGTGCCGAGCAAGAAGAAGAAGAAGAAGAAGAAGAAGAAGAAGAAGAAGAAGAAGATGATGATGATGATGATGAAGGGCGAAGAAGGGGTTCCCTGTCGTCGTCGTCGTCGTCATTGGATCGTGAAAGAACAGCACCGCGGGCGGCGGCGGTGTTGTTGATTGTCGGCGCCGACGGCAGGAAGGAGTTTTTGACGGCGGCTCTGATGTCGTCGTCGGCTGCGGCGGCTGGGTCGGAGAAGGAAGAGGAGGGGGAGAGGATTCGGGTCAGGAGGTGCATGTCTGAGGGGGAGAGGTGGCGGAAGGTTCGGCCGGGGGAGGGTTGTAGTGAGAGTGGTGGTGGTGGTGATGATGATGGTGAAGATGAGGGCGATGGATGCTGCGGATGATGGGCGCCGGGGTCGTTTCGAGCGGGACGAAAGAAGCGGAATAAGGACATGATTGTGGTGTTGGTATATCTTGTTGTGGTTCTTTGGGCCGAGGTGTGAGTAGAGGCTCTTGCAAGAACAATGGGTATGGTAAAGCTGTGAGAGGAGAAGTGAATGGTCAGACCGAGTGAGAGAGGCATTTATACAGCCCCTTCGAAGTAGAGGCTCTTTACATCTGAAGGTCAGTCTGGCTCGAGACACCTCCCACTGAGACAGCATTCGGAACAAAGATAATCCTCGTCGTGTCTCGGGACACTGTTTCACTCTAAGCCATTGTTCCGTGGAGACAAATTTCTCTAAGGTCGGCACAATCTGTCTACATAGGTAGTTGAATCCAAGATCCGGACGTAGATGTGAGCCTTAAATACGTGTAAATACGTCCGGATCTTGGATTTAACTACCTACAAGTATGGGACAATATCTTTGCAACGATAACGCGGGTAGGCTTAATTAATTTGTCACCTGCTGTGAGAATCACTCTGTATTTCGTAGAACATGTTATGCTCTTCCCAATTTCAATGGTAGTTGAAGTGCATGTCCGGATTCATTTGTTCAATTAGAAAATGTGTATCTACATACCGATCGTTTCTTCAACTGCCTCTGCAGATGAGCATTATCTAAAAAGATAAATTCGGGAGCGGTCAGTTCCTTTGTTTTATAATCCACCACCTTAACTATGTTGGAATACCAATTAAACCACCATGGAGCGGAAGCCACGTTACGGCGGGTGAAGAAATGAAATTACCCGCCCGAATCTATCTTACGTAGATACCGCATCATTATATATATTTATATAGGCAGTTGAAGACAAAATCCGGACGTAAATGTGCTTATTTGAAACTAATATTTACGTCCGGTCTTTGTATTCATCTACCCATCCCATGAAGAATTTTCCGATGAGGCATGTGAGATACCGCCACCCATTCGTGCGGGTTATGAGCCCACAACTCAATGACAGCATCATGCTTTTGCTCAGTGTCATTTTTTTCAATGCGGTTGCAGAAGTGGCATTCGTAGCTCACCTCCCATGAAGGTGGCGAACCGTTCTGTTGTAGTTCAATGTAGGGGCAACTGTCGAAGACACATCGATCTGTGTCCTTAAGCTGTGGGTTTTTGGCGTAAATAGTTTCGTCCTTGAGTGGATCCCAAGGAGTTAGACCATCCGTATAGATGGTGTAAAGGACCCAGACAATCTCGCGGCAGGACTGGATGGAGTTCGGGTCGTCGTAGGCCGTAACCCGTCCGGGGAGGCAGACGTCGACTTTCCGGAAATCGCCGGCCAAGAAGGTGTCCGCTGGCCACGTCGCTTTCCCGACAATCTCTAAACCCCACTGGGCACTTCCAAACTTCGGATGCATGGCTCTCAAAGCCCGCCAATGCTCAGGCGTGTAAGCGTATGTGTGCATGCCAGGTGATGGCACTTCCGGGAATTGTTGTGAGAAGTTCAATGACCGCGGCAAGTCACCGCCCTTGGTGATAACTAGCGGCTGACGGTTTCGCGGCTGTCTCGTCGGATTTCGTCGTTGTCATCATCATCATCTTCCGAACCTAAATCGATGATGTAGGGCGGGTTCACTGTTTGGGGTTCCGAGTGAACGGCTTTGTCTCCACCGGTCATTGGGACGCTGTTTCCAGACTGTGCCTTTGTGGGGTTGGTGTCTTGCTCCACGCTCTCGGCGTCAGAGCTGCCAAGGTCGATGACCCAAGGCACCGAGGAAACAGGTTTGCGGGCGACGGTCAAGGACGGGCCAGAGATATCTCGTGACCTAGCAGTATCAGCATGTCTGCACTGTCACACTCTTCATTTGATGGGGCTTACTTTGCAATGATTGGTGCAATGTCGTCCGTGGCTTTCCTCTTCTGCCTCCGTATGGCTTCCAGCCTGATCTCAATCTCTTGTCGCTCAACTGCTAGTAGCCGCAGCATGGTTTGTCCCTCTTCGGTGAACTCAGTCATGCTTGAGTGGAAAGTCAGTTCAACTTGCAAGTAGACAATGCTAAGGGTACTTTTTACATGTAGAGGTGACGCCGATGGAACTTTTCTCATGTAGAAGTGGTGCTGATGTTGCGTTTTACATGTAGAGGTGGTACTTGGAGTGGTTGGTATGGGTGGGCAAGTTGAGGTGGCGAGTTGAGGTGGCGGTTGCGACGACTGGAAGGCGCGATGACGGGAAGGCGCGACATTAGCAACATGGTGAAGAGGTTTGTGTGCAGCGTGCCTCGTCACCCTGAAAACGTAGATTCAGGGTGCCTCGCTCCTCTGAAATTGTAGTTTGGTAGAAAGAATCGGACTTATCGAAGAGGGCCTGAAAGTAGAGTCGGTCGACATCAAAAGCTATCAACAATCCAGACTTACACTAGCCTTTTTAGGCAATGACAGGCTTCTGGAAAGTCCTAGTGTTGCCTGTTTCGGGCACCGGAGTGAAAGAAGCAGGTGTGGCTTCTCCAATATGGCTACTCTCACGCCGCCCCCATTCAGCGCCTGCCATTCTATTCTGTCACATGTTATTTCCTCTCAAATTATATTGCCTAAAAAGGCTAGTGCAAGTCTGGGTTGGACTCTCCAGAAGCCCGTCATTGCCCTCTTTCTTCTCAATGTTTCCTGATTGGGACATGTTCCCTCAGCGCTCATGTGCCCACTCACACGGGCACTGCCATATAAACCCCTCATCTCGTACTCCATCGCTCTCCATTCTTCATCCAACACACTTCACTACCTCCAAATATTTACATGGTTTTTATGACGATACGTCCGGCCCTACCTGCAAAAACACGAGACCTACCCGGGTCCTACATACAAAATCTCAACCCTTACAACAACAACACCGTTGCAATCATGGGCTCCTCGGCAACCGCAAATGGCACGAACCAGGGCCAGCTCAGAACCTCCGCCCAAGATGACTTTGCCAGTCGTTCCGAGCTCTTGGAAGCCTTCAACACCAAGGTCGACGTAAGTGATGAATGAATCATTCGCAATTTTCTATTGCTGATACTTGACCAGACCGACAAGACACCTTCAGAGCTACTGGAAGAGAACAAGGAGCTGAAGTCTCTCAACAAGCGACTTCATACCGAGCTGCGCGACAAATCGAGGGAGAGCACAAGACTGAGGGAAGCGCTTGAGGAGGCGCAATGGGACAGAGACCATGCTGAACAAGCACAAGAAGAGAGGTTGAGTGGGCTGATGGACGGATAGGCTGGAGCTGCGGGACTTGGGGGAGGTGGCGAAGCATTTGGTGGATGGCTTCGTGACAACAAGATTGGTTCTGCATTGGGATCCTTAGGGCGCAGTCGATTGCAAGGGAAAAAGGGTGGTGATGGGAAGAAGTGCATGTTGGTTTTGGCGATGCATGGGCAAAGTTGAACGGAATTCATCCACAGGGCAAAAGGTTGGCAATTGGGAGAAATAATACCATGCTGAGCCAGAAACCCTACAAATTGGTTAAGATACTACTTCGGGAGGCCTGCAGCAAAATCTGTTGCGGAAGCAAGACTGGCACACGGAAAATGCGGGTTCACATAGGCACAAAATCTCATCCACAACACGATCTGAGTTGCAGTTTCCCTCACCCTATCGAGTGTCGTCACCAGGGCGGCTTCTTCCTATGACTGGTTTTGCTAATGACCAGACTCCGTGTACTGAACAGTGATACGAGGTGTGAAAACTCAAGTGTTACCCACGGCACCACACAGCCGTGTAGGCCTCGCCATGATGTCAATTATACAGCTCATTAGCCTATACAGTATACAAACCTTCTATTTACAGATTGGAGAAGATGGAAAAAGTGGAAAGGCCGGGCTCCTCTCTTTTATCTTCGCTCTTGGATATGCGGCGTCAATGTAGAAGTGCAGAGTTGTTCCTCAGAAGCAACACAACACTGCCTTGGTGATGCGGGGTGTTCCGTGTGGCGCTCAATGTGCAGGGCAAGAACAAGCTTCCGTGCAAGTGGGGCCCCGTTGCAGCGGAGGATGCCTAACATCCAGCTCGACGTTCCAGAACCCTGTCCAAGCAAAGGGCCAGAACATCAGGCGCGCGGCAGCCCAGTTATGTAATATTTCAGATATCTGAAGCACTTGGGTCGCAATGACGGAAGAATAGAACGATATGGGCTGACTCCAGTGAACATAGCTTGAGCAGTGAGGCTGCAATCGATTAGTAACATTGGTGTCGTCCGGACTCATGCCCGAGGGAAATGATAGGGGGGTCGTCCAGACGAGAAGATCTGTAGCCCGTCTTTCAGGCACCCGAAGCCCATGTCAGTTCCGACTTGGTGGGACGAGTCAGCACAGGAAAAGCGGACAGGGTCAAGAGTGACGTGAGACGATCGAACAGTGCTACCGGCCGATGCCACGAGAGAACGTAGCGGAATTTCCGACCTTTCATGCAGGAGTTAAACGTCCGGAAATACTCGATTAGCCAATCAACAATTCCATCCAAACGACGAGGGACAGCACGCCTTTTGTAGCTCTCACTTGCGATGATGGTCGTGAACCCCTGATTCCCTTCCCGCCTAAGCTTCCCAACCTGAATCAATCCGTCGATTGGGGCGCCCGTCATGCACACAGGAAGAAAAAAAAAAAAAAAAGGAATTCAACCAGTAACAGGCCGTGGTCCGGCAGCGTGCGTGCAGTAGCCCGAACCACGCTACGAAAAACCCTAGCGCGACCAAACTTTGGCCATAGCGCAGCGGGAATCGAAGCTTCTGTCGAGCTTCACGTACCGTGGCTGGCTGGACATGGCCGATTGGCCGACGAATCGAACAACGAACCGTTTGTCTTACTGTTCATGCAACCAAAAGGGGGCCCGGGGGCGAGGTGGGTGGTTGTGATCCAGACCCCGACCCCACTAAAACACCTGTCTTGCATCCGTGTTTCGCAATCATAGACATTGGGGAATCCAAGTCGAAAAGGTGACGGCTGCAAGAGTAAGTCGAAGAGCACAAAAACTGACTTGACGTTGAAAAAAAGTGCGTGGAAGTCTGGACTTTCTCGTATTCCCAAACGCAGATGATCTGCCTCTTCCCACGCGACGCGGAGACGGGCGAGCGAGGGAAGGGGAAAAAAAAAAGAGTGGAGGCGAGAGAGCGAGCGAGAGCAGCAGCGCGGCGCGCCTCATCACCACCACCTCGTCTCGCGGAAAGCAGCCCGCCCCGAACAGGGAAGTGGGGTGAGCATTCCGAAACAGAGAGGAGAATAAATTCACGCATGTTTAAGCGATTGATCGTCAGGTACAGTATTTAGCCGACGGCCGATGATGAGAATACAGGAGGGTGCCGCAGCGGAGTGCTAGCGTCGACTTGCTTTTTCATCTGGCCAATGCAACTTTGACCTATCGCATCACGAGAATCCGACTGGGATTCCTATTTTACCACCGATTAATATAATTTTAGCCTATCATGTCACCACGATACGACCAGAACCCCCTAGTTCACAGAATCCACAGTCTTCGCGCTAGCACTGCGCTGCGGTAGAGGGCTGTAGGGGAGAGGGGAAAGAGAAGTAGGGAAAAAGAAGATGGAAAACTCCGACGGAAGACCGCCGCCGGGCCGGAGCAATAAGCGGAAGGGAAAAGGCGGGGGGGAATGTGCATCAGGCGTGCATGAACGGCCAACAGGGAACGGGCGAATGTGGGGCTGCTCGCCTCGCACGCGCCAGGATGAAGCCTGACAACCGTGGACCACACATGCCGCAATCACCGAGAAATGTCGGCCTTGCGCCATTCGTTGCCGGCAAGACGTGAGTGAAGCACGCAATGGATCTGTAGATTCGACGATTCGCACCACGTACAACAAAGCGTGAACGCTGAGCAGGCTATACTTGCGGGGGCAGTGGAATCCCATGCCTGGACATGTTTAAGTGTTTTTATATCTTGCATCTACGTCCGGATATTTTCTTCAACTATATACGTGAGTCTTGTTCAATGACGGGTGACAAAAGAATTTACCCACCTGCATCTGCCTCATTGAATTTTAACACGGGATGGGTAGTTGAATACAAGATCTAGACGTAAACGTATGTTTTAAATGCGCACATATACGTCGGAATCTTGTATTCAAGTACCTCTCTCTAACATATAGTATGTGTAAGGCAGATGCGAGCGAATAATATCTTTAATCACCCACCGTGTCGTGATCCACTCTCTAAAGAAGCATAATCGTAAGAAGTATAAACATGAATATAAGCTCTAAAAAGCTTAATCACAATAACAACCAGTAAAGACTCAAGCTTATTTTAGCGGCACAGCCAGAAGATTTTATAGATATATACTAGTAGGAAAAAACCAATGTATCTACAAGTACAAGTCTCTACACCTATTTAACCGGCCATCCCGAGAAACCAAGCCGGGGAGAAAATAGATGCCAGCGGTTAGAAAAGTGGAAGGGGAAAAATAATGTGAAGAGTGAGAATCGTAGTAAACCACTTAGTCGACACCAAATGTCTCGGGTTTTCCATGTTTCTTTTTCCTTCTACTTTTCCACCGCTTCCCTTCCCCCAGATGACTTTAAGATGCGAAAAAAAGATTGTCGAGCCGGGCATCAAAAAAGTACGAGTAGCTTAAGAGCTGGGAGTGGGGGCCGCGCCGGAGGGGGCGCCGGCCGGAGGCGTGCCAGACGGGCGAGCGGCACCAGGAGTGCCCTGGGGACCGCCGAAGCCAGCGGGAGGCGTGCCCGACGGGGGAGCGCCAGTGGGCGTGCCCTGAGGACCGCCGGGACCGCCGGGACCGCCGAATCCGGCCGGAGGGGTGCCAGAGGGAGCAGCGCCGGACGGGAAAGCGCCGGTGGGCTGAGCGCCCGAGGCGGGGGTGCCGAAGCTGGAGGCGACCTTCTGGGCGAACTTGGCGGCCTGCTCGAAGTCGTTGGAGGCACCGGGGGTAGGGACGGGGCCGCCGAAGCCGGCAGGAGGAGTGCCCGACGGCGGAGCGCCGGTAGGAGTGCCCTGGGGACCGCCGAAGCCAGAGGGAGGAGTGCCCTGGGGACCACCGAAGCCAGAGGGAGGAGTGCCCGACGGAGGAGCGCCAGTGGGAGTGGCCTCAGCCTGGCGCTTCTCCGCGGGAGGAGTGCCGGACGGCGGAGCGCCGGACGGAGGAGCACCAGACGGGGCGCCGGCAGGGGGCGTGCCAGAGGGAGGAGCGCCTGCGGGAGGAGTGCCTGCGGGAGGAGTGCCTGCGGGAGGAGTGCCTGCGGGAGGAGTGCCGGACGGGGGAGCGCCAGTGGGTGTGCCCTGAGGAGCACCGTCCTGACGCTTCTGCTGGCCGCCCTGCTGGCTACCGAAAGAACCGGTAGGCTGAGCGCCGCTAGGGGTCTGCTGGCCGCCGAATCCACCGAAACCGGCACCAGGAGTCTGCTGGCCGCCGAAGCTGCCGCCGGCACCTGGGGTGGGGAAAGAACCACCAGCGGCACCGGAGGGAAACGCGCCAGGAGTGAAGGAGCCACCCGAGGGGAAGGCGCCAGGAGTGAAGGAGCCACCCGAGGGGAAGGCGCCAGGAGTGAAGGAGCCACCGAAACCGGCGCCGGGCGTCTGCTGACCGCCCTGGCCAAAACCACCAACACCGGAGCCGGTGGGAGTGGGGAAGCTGCCGCCCGAGGGGGGAGTGCCGGCAGCCTGGCCGCCCTGCTGGGAGCCGGACTGGGCAGCCTCCTGCTGGGGCATGGGGGCCGAGGCCACAAGGGCGCTGTGGGAAGAGTCAGTGACTGAGGGACGGAGTGGCTGGAGGGGGAAGAAGGCTTACCTGGAGGCCAGAGCAAAGATGGCGTACTTGGAAAGCATTTTGACTTTTGTTCAAGAGATTGGTTTTTTTTGGTAGAGGGGATTAGGGCAGAGAGAGAGCAAGAGTAAAGACAGGTGAAGTGAGTGAGATTGCGTCAAGCAATGTGGGAGAGCGAAAAAAGCAAGAGTAGAGACCGGTCTACTTGGTGTGAGTGAATGAGAGGACTGCTGCGAGTGGTGAGCTAGAAGTGGCCGAGCCAGAGGTTCTTATACAGAATGGCGGGAGTAGAACAGCGGGCGTCCCTATCCGCATCGGGACAGAATGCCGGGGTGGCGGCTTGCGACGCCGCCTGTTGCAGCGTAACAGAGCCGTTATTGCGGTACAGGGCACTGTACAGCGGTAGAGCGGCTGAGGCGTGGTGGAAAATAGGGGCCTGATCGAGCCATAGTCTCCACCAATCGACCGCGTCGACCGGCGCTCCATGTTTCGGGGCCTTGCAGATGCAGATCGGCTACCGCGTTCAGGGAAACGACGAGAAACAGGGCGTTTGGGTGTTTGGCAGATCGACGGTTTCGCACATGTGCCCACTGTTTCCAGCGGTCATGGAGCTGTGGACCAAGCGCCCAGTCGCCCGGAGGCTTACGCGTCTGCGCCGACGCGCACTACACAGCGGGGCGGCCGTTTCGAAGATTGCAGGAACGACGGGCCGCTGAGGCCAGACAGCTCTCTGGAAGAATGCAGCAATTGCAGCTCGAATTGCACCATTGGCGGGATCGGAGGCGCGATGGCAAGGCGGTGGTGGTGGTTGAATCCGGGGTAATTTGGCAGGGCCGGGAGCTGCAGGCCCCGGTGCAGAGCTGCATCTCGGACGGACAGATCGTGGTGGCCTGGCAGCGCGCCCAGTGAGATGTGCAGCTCAGGACCGCATGGTGTGGGGTGGGCAGGCGGTGGGTGGGCGGCGGCGGGAGCATGTTTGGTGGCGCGCGTTGAGGGTTTCACGAGGCGCGGGTTGGTCTGACCTGGCGGCCGCTGCTGCCGGGTCCAGCCGACACCGGAACCACTGCTCCAACAGCGGCAGGGCCATCTGTTTCAGCACCATCGCCAAACAAGCTTGGTTTAAGGTTGCTGAGTTGTCGTGGCGCCAAGGGGTCGTGGACTCGTCATTTGCATCGCGTGGCGGACAATCAACGCAAGACACTGTCACAGTGCAACTTTGTTTCGAAACCCTGCGTACGTCATCAACGCTAGTATGGACTGCCTAGCACTGCTGCGGGAAACCCTTCCTGTTGCATCCAGTCATGCAAAAGCTACTTTATTTTCCTTTTGCCATCCGTTCACCATCATGGCGTTTTCTTGCGCAACCGTGCCCGCCAATCTCGCCAGAGCCGGTCCTCATTGAGATCGCCCTGAGCTCCCTACTTTGTGCCCTTGGTCACCGCCGCGGCAAGGTCCGCCAGAGCCTCGCGACGCTTGAACTTGGCGTCCTCGATCACTCCTGCAGGGTGAATCGCCGTTAGCAGCTATACTCCCATGCCGGTCTGGCCATTTTGCCGCTCACGCCCCGCGCCAGCTGGAGGCGCCGACCCTCGCCGACCTTAATTCGGAGAAATTGTGCTCCACATACCGGCATCAGCATCGCTGGAGAAATTGCCCGTCCACTGGATGAACGTGTGGCCTTCATGCTTGCCCGACGTGATGGGGAACAGCCGGATGGTGCTGACCACCGACGAGTAGCTGAGCTCGGGGGCCGCCGTGATGACTGAGTAGGTGATGAAGTGATCGATCGACTGCCAACACGCACATCAATTAGCAATCGCTTTCCCAGAACATGCATAGCGCCGCCGCAGAGCAGACCATGCCCTTCACCCGGCCGCGCTTACCGAGTGCTCCTCCTGTTTGACCTCCAACACCTGGCCATCCTTGAAGCTCCACTTGAACACGTCCGTCTCCGGAGAGGCGCCCTTGACGAACTCGCTCTTATCGAGCTTGGTCCAGAACTTGGCGAAGTCCTGGAGCTTGACCAGGTGCCAGACGCTGCTCAGGTGAGCTTCGACCACCGCCGTCTCGACGACTGATGTGGACGTGGGGATGCGGGTGGCCATGTTGTTTGCTGGATGATGTTGGTCGTGTTTGATGTAGAGTGTGCAGAGTTGATGGGTGGCTGGATGAATTGAAGCTGGACAATAGCTTAGGTGGAGGGGAGCAGCTTCCAAAGTTGCCCGGCTATGACGTTATCCTTTGTAGCTACCTCAACCCCGCAGCTAAATGCGGCAAGCGAGGGCTTGCCTTAGAGGCGAACGTAGTCACGCCCGCCTAGAAATTAAGTAACCGAAATGCGGCTGCATTCGTAGTCACCACGCATTAATCCATGAGCGTCACTCTGCAAGGTTCTAATCAAGAATTATGTGCGTCTAGATCATTGTGTAGCTCCGGTCCCGGGGCACAGAAACTATGGCGCCAAGGACTAGCGATGTCGGTCTTTGGAGAGGGTGTAGCACTGCCACGAGCTTCTGGTCTCACAGTTTCTCACTTCAAGCGCAAACATTCTCGTACATGCATCTGGCCGACTGTGTGACGCTGTCAAATATTCTGGTCTGTTGTCAACCATCGTGTTCGTTTTCGTTATCTCACCCCATAAAAACCGTGCGACCATCACATTTAAGCATCATTGAGTTAAGCTTATTTTGTTTTCCAAAGGAAATCGAAATTTTTTTTCTTGTTTTCTCTTTTCGTGAAAGCAAGCAAGAAACTATCTAAACCTGAACGCCTGGTATATGTTCCCTATTCCTACACTTTCCTTTCCGTATTCACATTCATGCGAATACCCTATAGGATGTCGACCTTCTTGATCTCGACATAGTCCTTGTCGAGCTTGGGCACCTCGACCCTCAAAATGCCATCCTCCAGCTTGGCCGTGATCGCATCGTCGTCGACCTGCGCCGGGTTGGCGCGCGAACCAAGCCTGATCTTGCGCTCGAACGGCCCCACCTTCCTCTCATTCAGGGCCAGCGTCTTGATGAACTCCTCGTCACCGGGCCTATGAACGACACCAGAGATGCTGATCTCGCTCTTCTCGGCGTCCCAGCTGACGCCGACATCCTCCTTCTTCGCACCGGGCAGAGAGACGTGGATCACGTACGAGCTCTCGGTGTCGAAGACGTCGGCTTCGGGCTTGAAGTCGCCCTGAGTGTTCTCTCTCTCTTCGTTGTTGTCGTCGTTGTTGCTGTTTCCAAAGAGCTGCTTCTGGAACGCCTCGGCGAGGTCGGCGAGGCCGGAAGCACCGCCGCCAAAACCAAAGGGTCCTTGGCTCCAAGGCCCGCCGCCCCAAGAGCCGCCGCGTCCCCAGCTGCCCGGACGGCCGCCACCGCGGCGTCCGCAGTGACCGCCACGATGGCCATGATGTTGGTGGTGGTGGTGTGGGTGGGCGGGACCGTCGTGGCGCGGCTCACCTTCTTGAGGAGACTGTTCGGCGGGATCTTCAGGGTTGGATCCCGGAGGCGGAGGCGGAGGCGAGTGGTGGCCTTCGTGATGAGGCGAATGCGGCGGCGGAGGACTGCCGTGGTGGGGAGGTGGAGGGTGGCCTCCCTCGGGGTGGGGAGGCGGCGGGTGAGGATCATGTCCATGGCGGCCCCACGGCCCAGGAGGACCACGGTGCCAGCCACGTGGGCCTCCAGGACCCATCCAAGGACCGCGACCCCAGCTTCCGCGAGGTCCTCCTTCGTCGGAGCTCTCACGGTTTTCCGTGGAGGGACCGGCGAAGGGGTGGGAGGGGCCTTGGTTCTCGAGGCTGGCGACGAAATCCCAGAAGGGAGCAGTCTGATTCACGTACCGAATTGAAGGCATGTTGATGATGATTGATGAGAGGGGATGAGTGATGAGATGATGGGCATTTCTGGGGGAACGTAGGGGGTTTAAATAGGTGGTGGGCTCTATACACCTGGGTCAGTGTAGGCAGAGCAGCGTACGTACTGCTTTCCGCCACTGCTCTGCACTTCAGGCAGCAAGATTATTCGGCCTCTGTATGGACCGACGCGCACATGTCATGCCTAAGCAGGAGAAGAAGCGGGAAGAAGCGAGAAGGTACAAGAGCTAAAGGCTGCCATGTGCCACGCACTACAGCGGGCTACGCACGGCGGTTGGCTGGAGATGGGTAAGCGGTGCAGCGATGTGGCGCGGGGGTCGAGCGCCGGGAGCGTCTAGAGGGCTGTGGCGCAGACGTGGCAAACGACACCGAACTCCGAGCCCAGTTGTGCTGCGCGTTGGCGACCTCGGTCTCGGTGATAAGCTGGCTAGTGAGTCACCGGCTGTGACAGACGCGTTGCGGCGTGCATGATTGCGCAACACAAGTGGCAGGGTTGCAGAGGCCGGCAAAGCGATGAGAAGTTGTCGGGACCTGCAATGTTTCGTCGGCATGGAATGGACAGCGATGACGCTCGGCTGGCTCGGCCCGCGAGCACGTGACGGCGGTCGGCCCTACCTTTCGCCGCCGCCCGCTACAAAGAAAAAATTCCGCACAGTTCATCAACACTCGAACAAAGACTCGACCCTGCGCGTCTGCACTCCGCCTTCATTGCGCCATCTCAAAATGTCTTGAGACCACGCTGATCTGTAGCCATCTGCTTGCAGATGAGTGTGTACGCCTGCGGATCCGACTCCCGGCAGACCAACATGCCAGCTTCTACTCACCAAACATCGGCCCAATGGGTTCTTCTGGTGTAAGGGCTGGGGTCTTTCGGGATCGCTTCTTGCAACAATCGCCGTTCAGCCGCTTTGGTGCTTCGTCGGAGACGGTCTTGCGAAACGACGCGAGCTTCTTTCGTCCCAACTTCCAGCTCACCGCTAACTCAGCTCTTCAGCTTGTGCTCCGCTTGACTAAGGTATGTTCACTTCGCTTTTCTATTCAACCCTTCTACCCAAATGATGAGTCTATTGCAAAAATTATAACAGACCTGTTCCGAACCAAACAATGTGGAGGAACTGCTTGGAGACCTTCTGATCTTTCAATTACACTATGGAATCCTATCTGCAATTCTTGTTTGCATGTGGCTAATTCATTGCTGTAACAGGCATCCCAACTTGCTACTCGGCTATTTCGCTCCCATGCGCTTTAGTCTCGAGTCGCACCCTGGAGATGGTCCCCATACCATCTCGTCCGCTTCTGCTCTCCCCTGTGGTTTGTGAGCATTGCAGATCAGATGTCGAAGAAAGCGCACATGCGCCTCTTCAGCCACCGTGACTAAATACAGGCTCTGTCTTTGTTCAATATCAACACGTGCTGTCTTCACACTATGTCGAGATGCCGTCCACTGCCATCAAAGACTTGGAGAGGTTCTCCTTTGTCAATTGCGTCTAATCTTGGAAAGAAACAATGGCGTCGAAGACGCTCAATCTCATTGTCCTCGAACCATTAAAAGTATTTAGTATAATATAAGTCCCAGAATTGTTCACCATCTTCATTCATTACTCTCTTGCATTGCATCGCTCGTTCGCAAGTGGCTCCAGTTGTTGACCAACTCGATCACACGCTCTTTCGCATTTGCATTTCCAACGTCTTTCCTTTGCGATAGTATCCTGGAGATACAGTCTTAACCATGGCTAGCAATCATTCGCCCGGCCCGCTCGAGAACATCAACGACCAGGAGTGGAACATGAGCCTTGCTCAGCAAGGCCTGGCCCTGGATTTGAATGGGTTTGTCCCTGAGTTTGACTTCGGATACACTGATCCTACTCACCAGGCCTCAGTGCCCGCCTTCCAGTACACTGATCCTACTCAACAGGACTCAGAGCCCGCCTTCCAGTACGCTGACCCTACTGAACAGCAGAACAGTAATCCTTACCCCGTTACATTCAATCCCTCGCCGAGTCAGAACACTCTGGGTTTCGACCATGTGGGAACTCTGGACGTGACTTCGGGTCTCCCCGAGACTCGCAGTTCAACGGCCGTGAAGCCCCCTGCCGGCCCGGCAGCAAGCATCCTCCACCTCGACACTGACGATGGTGATAGGCGCCGGTCATCGTCTAGCAACAGCGACGCTGTAGCAGACTTGGAAGTGGCTAGTCGTAAGTTCACGCGAGAGAAGCCAAAGTACGATCCGAAGCACCCATGGCACCGCATCAACACGACGACGCAGGGGCTGACCAAGCGGTCCGGTAAGATCAACCAGTACTCGGCGGAGAAGATGTACAAGCAAAACGTCACGAACCCCTTTGGGTCCTGGACTTCTCCTGCCTACCAGTTCGACTACGCCAAACATGGAGAGTTGACGAAGCTGGAGTACACGATCGACGAGGTCAAGGATTTCATCTACCACCACCCAATGTCGAAGTCCAGCAAGCTTCGCATCTGGATCCAGAAGACGCCGGCTGACTCCTGTCGCCGCTACCCCAGCGCCACTCTCGCCAAATGTCGGTTCAAGAAATGCCCTCTCCGCAGGGCGAACCTGAACGGCACCATCCCCACCGGCCACATGCGCGTGGCTTTGGACGAGCGGTCGGCAATGTACGAGGAAAAGGCGGATCCGTTCTATATGGCGGCCAACTTCCACCTGTACTGCTTCGAGCAGTTCCTCGACCTGCCCGAGATCTGCACGCTGAAGAACGTCGAGGTCCTGGCGGACACGCGCCAGCTGATGAACGAGCCCAATATGAAGTGGAACGCCTCGCTGTCCAACGTCAAGGAGGGCGTCGTGGCCAAGCTCTTCATCGACGCCTGCCGCAAGGGTCGCGCCACCATCAAGGGGTTTCCCAACTACCCTCGCCCCCAGCCTGGCGTGCGGCCGGGCAGCGTCATCAAGCCGCACGAGTTCCTGCTGAACTACCACATGCAACAGGCCAAGGAGGGCAACCGTGCGCAGTCGGCGGCGAAGGCGCTCGCGAAGCGTCCCCAACGCGCGACGCAGCTCAACGTCAACTTCGGCGACCTGGAGATGCTCGTGACGGCGAAGGTGGCGATGAGGAAGCCGCAGCCGGTCAAGCACAAGCGCCGCAAGGTTGGCGGTGAATGGTACCCGGCCTTCAGCGACGACGAGGAGTCGGACGACGGCAACGGCGGCGATGGCTCCGTTTCGGACCCGGACTCTCCAACAGAGCGGCCGAAGCGGAAGAAGCGCCGGACTGGCGAAGTGGTGCCAGTTGAGGCGGACCCGGCGGCCTATGCGCACCCGCGCCTTGATTGGTCCGCGCCGCTGCAGCAGTCCAGCTACAACACCGCCGACGCGTCACTTCTCGGCTACGGCGGTGCGCAGTACGCGTGGCCCCAATATGCAGCGGGCGAAACAAGCTTCGACCCGCAGTTCCCCGTTGGCGTCGCTTCAGCTCTAGCAGACGCCGTGGATGATGATCCTTCTCACTTCACCACCACAGAGACGGCCGACGCAGGAATTGCCGACGGCACTGAAATTTCCGCATCCGCATCCACGTTCCCCATCGACCCCAGCCTCGACTTCCTCGACCTCTCGGGGGCGCCGGCCGTCGCAGAGGAGCCGGTGCCGGACTACCCGCCAATCAGTGACGCCCCGGTCTTCAAGCAGGTCTCCCCTCTGCCTGCCCTTCCGCACATGACTACCCCTCCACCATCCAGCCCGGTCAGCTTCTCCCGCTTCTCCCTTCTCCATTCCTCTGTCACCGTCCCGACCGCCTACGTGCTCGACCCCAACTTCACACTCGCCCAGCCCACCAAGCGCTCCGCTCCGTCTGACGACGAGGACGAGGACGACAACGACAACGACAACGACTACGTCAGGCTCATCAAGCGCCAGCGCGTTGCCTCCTCATCCGCGGACTCGGACAAGATCAGCCCGAAGAACTTGAGGCGTCTGAGCCGGAAGGCGTCGACTGCTGCTGCTTCCGCCAAGAAGGCGGCGGTGTCGCCGCCCCCGGTCCAGACGCCCAAGACTCCCAGGAGGAGGAGCTCGCGGCTGAGCTCGAAGTCGAGAGGCGGCAGTGGCGGTAGCGACAAAGGCAACAATGGCGGCCCGAGGTTCGGTAGCAGTGGTACTGGTGGCGGCGATGGCGACGACTTTGGTCGCGCGGCGTCGCTCGGGAGTTTGTTCGAGTATGAGTACTAAGGACGGCCGGACGGGGTAAATTGAGTGGCGCATTCTCTGGTGAGTGGCGCGTTCTTCTTTGTACAGAGATTTTTTGATGTTCTTTTGCATTGCGTGGCATTCCATTCTTTCTTTTGGCTTGCTGCAGCATCTTTGTCTGGAGTTTGGTTGCATGGCGCGCGGCATCGCGTCGTCTTTTCTCTTGTTTGCTCTTTCTGCATCTTGTCATTTCTCGCTTTTGCATTCTTTTGCCTGGTCCGCCGTGGCTGGGTTGCGGTAAATCCTACCGGTGAGTCAGTGTTTCTTTAGCGCATTATACCTTATCCAATTATACCTTATGATTTTTTTTTTTTTTTTAACTTGATCTCCCTTCTCTCTTTTGTGTTCTTGCTCTAGTGATATGCTATGAGGTTCCTCTATGGTCCATCCTGTTGTGCCTATGTTCGACTCCCACCTGCCACCTCTTACATCCAAGGCACTTTAGCGATACTTACCTCATAAGTCAAAAGGTTTTTGTGTCCCAACATAGTAAGACTCGTGCCTCAAGTTTGCTGGTGAGGGTCAGTATCATTTGTTGAAAAACGACCGAGAATCAGCCAAAGGAAGCAACTCAACCCCAGTCTTCAATATGCGTTCTGCTCTAGCGCTATTGCCTCAATAGTTCTCCCTCATGATGCAAACCCTACACGTAACAGTCCATGGGACTTTTTCTGCACATCCCATGTTTGTTTCTTTCCCTTTTCTGCTCCTCCAATATCATACTAATCTGTACAGGCTTTACCGTAACACATCCCGCGTTGTCCTAAGGGTCAAGTAAGTTCGCCAATGCCAACGCACATGGAACTGTACGTATTCAACTGTCGGGTGCACGTTGTTCGTGTTACCGCCTGTCTTTGAACATGCTTCAACTCACGTGACTCGCAAGCAGCCCACATGTTTCCGTCTGCGCTCATGCTGGATCCTCACAACACAGCCTAACTATAGTTTAAAATCATTAGGAAGTACGGAAATAAGGCTAACGAGTTTAGAGCTGCTCTCGGCCGGTTTGGTGGGTACATATCGTGTTCGCATCCGGAAGATGCTCCGGTAGTTGGTCCACGCAGAGTCCAACATTGAGCTTCCGTTGAGAAACGACTAATCACCCACGCTTTCGGACTGATAATCCTATCATGTTGCTCCCATGAGCGCGCGCGTCAATATCGGGTTAGCTTCTGTACGCTTTACTTCCCTAAAGCAATACATCGTGATTACCAGTGCCCCGCCTCCAGCGCGCAGATTCAACTCCTTTGGTAAAGACTACTGCATGCACTCGGGTAAACAGTACCGAGTTCCGACGATCGACTCTGCGCAGTCAAGTGGAAAGACTTTTCAATGGCGAGGCTGAGGTGGGCCAAGTGACTCCGCCACGCGACGCAACACGAGCGTCGCTTCCCCTTCCTTCTCAGCCTGATGTCGCGCGGCTGCTATCCTACGTGCACAAATAACTCCATACTTGTACGTACAACTGGTCTCTCAAATGTTCAATCATCTCCAGGTTACTGACCACGCATCGTCGCAGAACCCTTACCAAACGTCGAGCACACCACGTTTCGTTCCTGATCCTCATGGCTCTCGCAGAGCTTGGAGGTTACCTGCAACAAGCTTTGGCCCTTGTTGGGCTCGTAGCTCTTGGAATTCATCTTCTTCGTCCTGCCATATTCCCGTCTCGAAACAATCGCAACAATTCCACTGAACTCGCGACTATCGGAATAAGAGTGAATAGGCATAACAGAGCCGTCACTCAGCTTACTCAAGTCCCACGAACACGCACTCTACCTCGCAATAGCTATACCATTGGTATTTTCACTGCGCTTGCAAAAGAACTGGCAGCAGTCCTCGCCGTTTTGGACGAGCAACATCACGAACCGTCAGGATGGACGAAATCTGTATCCGACACAAACTACTACTCTTGGGGTAAGATCGGGAGTCACAACATCGTCATCGCCAGTCTACCTTCTGGGACCCCAGGAAATGTTCCCGCTACCAATGTTGCGACCTCAATGGTCCATGCATTTCCCTCGCTCCGATGGTGCTTCATGGTCGGTATCGGCGGTGGCGTCCCTATCTTGGAAGGACAAGACACGAATGTTCATCTTGACGACGTTGTGGTCAGCAACCCCGATGGCAATGTAGGCGGCGTTGTTCAGTATGATTTCGGGAAAGAAAACACGGGCTTCACCCGGACCGGATCGTTGAACGAGCCCCCAACGGCGCTTCGGAATGCCGTGACTGCCATCCGAGCTCAACCCAACTTGGCCTTGGCCAAAATACTCGAAAATGCACTTTTGGAGGCTCCTGGTATTTACCCCGGTTCCCAACATGATCAACTGTTCCAGGCTTGGTACGATGGCTTTGGAGCTTCTCAGCGGCTCTGGGGCCTCTTTCGAGAGAAAAAATTCCAACGGCAAACCACCAGGGATCAACTACCGGCAGTACACTATGGCCTTATCGCGTCCGGCAACAAGGTCATCAAGAGAGCTGCGAAGAGAGACGAAATCGTTACCTGGTTGAAGCAAGACACCAACGGTGGCAAGTGCCTCTGCTTTGAAATGGAAGCCGCCGGACTGATGAACTATTTCCCTTGTTTGGTCATCAGGGATATCGGTGACTATTCAGACTCCCACAAGAACGACGAGTGGCATGACTACGCCGCTTTGACTGCAGCTGCATACGCCAAACAGTTTCTTCATGTACTTCAGGCCGTTGATGTCACTTCGTTGGCGTCAGCTGAGAAACTCATGCATCAGGGTTAGTTAAACTCCTTAAAATAAAGCACAGTTTATAATAACATGAGCCTGATATTTTACAGATGTCCAAGAAATGAAAGCCGACGTTCGGACTCTCACAAATTTGGCATCTGATGAAGCGATTCGCGATTGGTTAAAGCCTGCAAACCATTCAGCCGTTCTCTATCAAGTTGAAGATGAAGTGAAAGACTACAGCGCTACGAATACTTGGTTCTTCGAGCATAAGAACTATGCCGCTTGGTCGTTGCGTCACTCGCATCATCTCTGGGTTTACGGAGCTTCCGGTTGTGGGAAGACTGTCCTTGCATCCAAGATCATAAGAGCACTCCAGACGAACGGGGTATGCCTATTCTTCTTCTTCAATTTTAGCAAGGCGCAGAAGCTCAGAGATGTTCTCTGTTCCCTCCTTTATCAACTCCATTCTTCAATTCCACAAGAATGTAAAGAGCCGCTGCAAAGACTCTACGCATCCAAACGAATAAAAAACTCGACACTCGGCCCAACAACGGATGAGCTCAAGAGGACTTTTCACGAGACGGCGCAACTGACAGGTGATATCCAGATTGTTCTGGACGCTCTTGGTGAGTCGAAGGATGGCAGGGATAGATACGAGCTATTGGATTGGCTACGGGGACACATGCAGTCTGCAGGATCCAAACATTCAGATCATCATGACCAGCCGCGACGGCCAGCGAGACATAATCGACAAGTTCGATTCCTCAATAAGTGGAAAGTACAGGATATCCCTTGAGGATGAGTCGAAGAGAGTGAAACACGACATTCGCACTTACATCCAAGATCGGATCCAGTCAGACGAGAGTTTCCAAGCGTGGAAAGAGGCCGACGAGGAAACGGTCAACTTGATGGAGACTAAACTCTTACAGAAAGCGGGTACCATGTAGGCCGAGTTTATCGGTCTCAACCTTATCTATGTTCTAACGAGGTACAATTTCATAGGTTTCACTGGGTTGCTCTACAACTCAATTGCCAGGCTAAATGCGCAGACATAGACACGTTCAAGCAAGTTCTCCAAGATCTACCCGAAGGACTAGACCAAGTATACAACAGAGCTGTTGAACAAGTGTCATTCAGATACAAAAAAGATGCTGTTCGGCTGCTCCAGCTTTTACTGCTCTCAGGTATGGAGCTGACCGGAAATGATGTCCTGGAAGCAATGAAGGTCAATCCAGACGGTCCTCCAGGCTCACGCATCATTGATAGAGGGTGGAAAATGGGAATTGCACCATTCAAGCCTTTGTTCTCGAGCCTCATCAAGTGGGTTCCAAGTAAGAGAAGGGAACGGATACCGAGGGACCGGTCGCACAGAGTACTTCAGATTGCACATGCATCTGTGAGAGACTATCTTGTAACCAACAAGCCTGAGCCGTACCTGGGAGTGAGCTTCACAGCTACTTCGACGAAAGCGGCTCTTGTGGAACTCCACCTGGCTTACTTTGAGACGATGATAAGCACCGTTACAACCCGTGCTAATGTCACTTCGTTTGCGGAGCATTCCGAGAAGGCGTGGATAACTCATTCTCAAATCCCAGAAGTGGAAGAAATCTCCTACGACGCAATCCTACGGTTTCTGGTTTACAACAGATCAAAGCTTCAATCACGGACCTCTCAACTCTATGGAAACGAGTACGGAGGACCTCCGCTCTATGTCGCTTCCGCAATTGGTCTCACCAAGACTGTTGAACGCTTGTTAAAGGAGGGTGTCAGAGCAGACGAAAGGGGGGGAATTGATGGATTCCGCAAAACAGCTGCATTGGAAGGCTCGTACTACAAGAAGAAACGTGACGGACTCCACATCTCTGAGCTTCCAGAGGTCAGTGATGGCAAGAGAAATTACCATTTTGGAAGCGCCTTGCAAGCTGCATGCTACAACGGCCACGAAAGCGTCGTCAGACTTCTGCTTCCCAAGGATCCTCCTGTCAATATGCAGACCCCGTTTGAGTACGCGAATGCTCTGCATGCTACGTGTTACGGCAGTGGTGACCACAAAAGTCGTAAGGCGATAGTGGAGATGCTGCTCAAAGAAGGGGCCAACGTCAATGCGCAAGGTGGAATGTACGGATACGCCCTACAAGCAGCATGTGCCCGAGGATATGGGGACATTGTTGGGCTACTCATTGAGAACAGAGCCAATGTGAATGCTCAGGGCGGTGAAGATGGAACTGCTTTGGAAAGTGCATGCTACTGGCGACGAGAATCAATTTTCCAGATGCTGCTCAATAGTGGAGCTGATGTTAATGCTGGATGCGGCATATACGGAAAGGCTTTACAATCTGCGTCTACGCAATCGAGTTTACGCAACGTTGAGCTGCTACTTCAGGCTGGAGCGGACGTTAATGCTCAAGGTGGCAAACATGGAACTGCACTATGAGCTGCATGTTCGCGAGGAAACCACAGCGTGGTCGAGGCTCTCCTTGAAGCTGGAGCTGACGTCAATCTCAGCGGGAATAAACCTGGCACAGCCTTGATGGACGCAGTGGCAGTACTTGGTGGAGATGGTGCACAATATGTTCGGCTGCTGCTTGAATATGGAGCCGACATTCGTGCTTTGGACAAGTTTGGGAGAAGCGCCTTATTCAGCGCTGCAAGAGGCAAGTATGATGGCGTCATTGAAGTACTTGTTGAGAAAGGAGCAGATTTCGTTCAGTTCCGATGGAACTGTTCGGGTAGGAGTGGAGCAGATTACGTGTTGGCAGTTGCAAGGCGGCATTGTTCTGCGACTGACGTTAAGCGTTTGGAGGTGTCCAAAGATCGTCACCGTCAGGCAATAGCAGAACAGGTACGGCAAAAGCAAGAAGAGAGACGACGCAAAGCGGCTGATTAGGTTATGTGAGCAAAGCAAGAAGTAAAATGGACAGGTTAGCAAAAATTAGAAAAAGGTCTTAATAGTTTGAGTGTTGAAAATGCTACGTACACGGACGTGCACCACAAATCCCACCGTCCGACTTACACACTCCGTTCTACAAAGGAAAGAAAAGGGAACCGGAGGTCTTCTCCGTCAACGAAGGGATGCCATCTAGCACGACCCCGAACGCCACGGGCCAACCGACGCAAGGCCCACCGTGGGGGGGGGGGGGGGGGGGGGGGGGGGGGGGGGGGGGGGGGGGGGGGGGGGGGGGGGGGGCGGGGGGGGGGGGGGGGGGGGGGGGGGGGGGGGGGGGGGGGGGGGGGGGGGGGGGGGGGGGGGGGGGGGGG